>CAUYPK010125001.1:0-29115 GCA_963574355.1 Loris lydekkerianus | reverse complement strand
CTTTTCTTCTGCTGGGTTTGGGGTTGGAGTGTTCTTCCTTCTCCAGTTGCTTGAGATGTCCCATTAAGTTATTAACTTCCTCTTTCTGTTTTCTTGAGGAAGGCTTGCAGTGCTATAAATTTCCGTCTTAGCACTGCCTTTGCAGTATCCCAGAAGTTCTGGTAATTTGTGTCTTGATTGTTCTTTTGTTCTAAAAATTTGGTGATTTCCTTCTTAATCTCATCTATAGCCCATGTATCTTTCAGCATAAGGGTGTTTAGCTTCCATGTTTTTGTATGGGTATATAGATTCCTATTGTTATTGAGTTTAACTTTTATTCCATGATGGTCTGAGAAGATGCAAGGAATGACTTCTATTTTTTTAAATTTGCTGAGGTTAGATTTGTGGACTAGGATGTGGTCAATTTTGGCGTATGTTCCATGGGCTGATGAGAAGAATGTGTATTCAGTTTTGTTGGGATGAAATGTTCTGTAGATGTCTGTTAAGTCCAGATGTTGGATAGTTGGGTTTAAATCTAAAATTTCTTTGCTTAGCTTCTTTTTGGAGGATGTATCCAGCACTGCTAAAAGGGTGTTAAAATCTCCAACTACTATGAAACTGGAGGAAATCGAGTTGCTTGTGTCTGTTAGAGGTTTCTCTTATAAATTGAGATGTGTTCTGGTTGGGTGCATAAATATTAATAATTGAAATCTCATCATATTGAGTATTACCTTTAACAAATATGAAGTGTCCATCCTTATCCTTCCTTATTTTGGTTTTTTTAAAGCCTAATGTGTCTGCGAATAGGATTGCAATGCCTGCTTTTTTCTGCTTTCCATTTGCCTGGAGTATAGATGATCATCCCTTCACCTTGAGTCTATATTTGTCTTTTAATGTAATATGTGATTCTTGTATGCATCAGATATCTGGCTTGATTTTTTGTATGAGCCAACCTGTGCCTCTTTAGAGGACAATTTAAGCCATTCACATTAATTGAGAATATTGATAAGCCTTTTGAGAGTCTGGTGGACATTTTTAATCCTTTTACGACTGTTGAAGTTGGAATTTTATCAAAAGTTTCTGGGTGGGTTTACTTTATTGGTGGAGGATTACACTGGTCTTTGTGGAGGATAGGTGTGAGAATATCCTGGAGAGCTAGTTTCGTTATGGCAAATTTTTTCAGCATGTGAATGTCATTGAAGTATTTAATTTCTCTGTCATAAATGAAACTCAGTTTAGCTGGGTACAGGATCCTGGGTTGAAAGTTATTTTCTTTTAAAAGATTAAAAGTCGATGACGATTCTCTTCTAGCTTGAAAGGTTTCAGCAGAGAGATCTACAGTTATTCTAATATTCTTCCCCTTATAGGTGATGGTTTTCTTTCGTCTGGCTGCTTTCAGAATTTTCTCTTTCATATTACTTTAGTGAAATTGATTATAATGTGTCTGGGGGATTTCTTATTTGGGTTGAGTCGTGCTGGAGTTCTGAAAATGTCTGCTATCTGAATTTCAGAATCTCTTGGTATGACTGGAAAGTTCTCCTTCATAATCTCATGGAGAAGAGACTCTGTGCCTTGTGAAGCCACTTTGTCACTTTCGGGGATCCCTATAAGATGAATATTGGTTTTCTTCTAATTATCCCAGAGCTCTCTGAGAGAGTGATCTTTTTTTGCTCTCCATTTCTCTTCCTCTTTGAGAGTTTGGGAGCATTTGTAAGCTTTGTCTTCAATGTCAGAAATCTTTTCTTCTGCTTGCTCCATTCCATTACTGAGGGATTCTACTGTGTTTCTCAGATCTTTGAGGGCTGCAACTTCTTATCTCAATGTGTCAAAGTCTTTGGTTATTTGGTCTTTGAATTCATTGAATTCTTGAGATATCTTTTGGGTTACTGCTTGGAATTCTAATTCGATCTTATTTGCTATCCAGATTCTGAATTCGATTTCTGACATCTTAGCTATTTGTTTGTACATGGGATCTTGTGCTGTGTCTGCCCCATTGATCCTTGGGGATGTTGATCTACTCTGTTTATTTATATTGCCAGAGTTCTTCGGTTGATTTTGCCTCATAATTGTTTTTCACCGTTGCCTCTGGCCATCCTCAGAATTTGGGAGGTGTTTCTCCAAGATTAGACTCCAGCAGGATCACTGTATTGTTGCTGGATCTTTGTAGGGAGTGAACCGTGTAGTTCCTCTGGGCTGCCCCAGCCAGGGAGTTCTGGTTGTGGAAGCAGCTCCGGAGTGTGACACACCCAGATCCAGAAACAGGGCAGGAGGTGGTATGCACAGTTCTAGGAGTATTTGGTGCCCAGTGACTTTGGCACAGAGAGCCCAAGTCTCCATCAGTCTCTGCGCAGAGGCAGAGAGGTCTCTGCAGGGCACATGGCTACCAGAGTCCCTGGCCAGAGAAGCGGGCCTGTGTGGAGGCAGGGAGGGTACAGGAGGGAGGACGCAGGGTTGCACAGCTCCTGCAGTACCTTGTCAGGGCATGTGGAGGCCCGGCAGGTGTGCGTCGCAAGTCAGGGGTCATGGTGCAGCTGTTATGGAGGTCCAGGTGGCACCAAGCCCAGGAGTTTGAGATTGCTATGAGCTATGATGCCACGGCACTCTACCCAGGGCAACAGCTTAAGGCTCCAGTGTGCCAAAACCGGCCTTACCCTGCCCCTGAGGGTTAAGGCTGTAAAGCAGCTGAGTCCCCACCTTTAGGCTGCTCAGTCACTAGATTACTAGCTTCCGCCTGATCCTTGCTCTGTAACCCTGAGGACGGAGCTTGCCAGGGCAGTTCTCTCATAATGGCTTCCTGCACCCCACAGTTGAATACTATTAGCTCCATCCAGCTCAGAGGCTCAGTCTGGGGCCCTAGGCTATGCCCAAAGTTCTCCGCACTCCTGCTCAAGCTCTCTCCAAGGCAGTTCAACTGAGTGCCAAGTCCAAAAACACCGAAACAGTTTAAAAGTAAAGCCTTTCCAGTTTGCAGCATCACTGCTGCTTGTACTTACGGTTGCCGGCGGGATTAGGTTGATTGAACACATGCAATCACTTGCCAGTTTTCCTCTGTTTTTGTCTTCCTCTTGGGGTCCAGAAGTCCCTTGCTGACTCCCTGTATCCTCAAAGGAATGATTATAGGCAGATCCTAACAGCCAGAGATGCCTGGAGTCTTATCTCCCCAGACTCACTGAGCCCAGTTGCAAGGAAGCTGTTACTTGGCTGCTATCTTGCTCCACCTCATAAATGTTAATACCTTTTTAAAAAAATGTTGACAGCATGCCTTGTCATTTTTTGTTAATCTATCTTCACCCCTTCGGTCTTTGCTATTCTAGTCCAAGTCCACATCGACATTTACATGTCAGTTAAGCAGATGTGGAGGCAAGCAAGGGCAGTCTGGCCAGGTCCTAGTATCAATCCAGCCCAAGTATATACATCATAAGGCAACAATTCTTTTCCCAGCCAGCACTTTCAAAGGGCAGCGTTTACTTTGTGAAAAATGGAAAAAGCTAAATTGTTTTGTGAAAGTGTCTCTAGTTTGCTCACTGTTGGGTATTTTCTTACACAAGAATTTTGTAAAATTCAGTTCCCTAGTAGGTAACATAACTGAGAAAATTCATATTTATTGATGCATTTTTTTCCTCTGGACATTTTCTAATCAAGATATTGAATTTTCATACCTGTGTATTTGTTTCTATTACTTTAAGCTGCAGGTCTTTAATAGATACTTTGCATTTTTAGTATCTCCTATCCTCAATGCAGAATCAGGAACCTGTATAAGCTTCCTTTGCGTTCTGTGGTTCCCAGCCCCTGACTGTCCTTTCATATCCTCAAAAGGGCCCTGCCTCTCCTCTCACTCTGATTTATGTGTTCAGTGGTCCGAAAATGCCATGATTACCAGAGTATCCTTCTGCTTTTATTTTTCTCAGATTAATTGCTGTCTTAGGTACTAAAGCCTCTGATTACAAATTCCTCCTTTCTTATTAAATATCCATAACTATTATTTTCCTTATTTTAATCAATATGTCTTGGAAAATCCACTAGGACTCTGCTATCTGGCGCCAGCTCAGCCTGAGCGATAATAAAATAAATAAAATTTGAATGCCTTGACAGTGTTTTAGGGCAATAAATATATTGCAGTATAAAGCAACACTTATGTTTGGTAGAAAATAACCAGCCTTTTCTAATTTCCCTTTATTTCTCCTATTATACATAACATTAAATACTAGAATCCCAAAGTACCAAATAGGTTTTTAAAAATCCATAACTGGAGATGGAACTTCTCTTTTTATGTCATAAGGAATTGGCTTATAATATAATCTGAGCATAGCACATTAATAGTGTTCATATTTAGTATCTAACATAAAATTTTTATTGAAATTCTTTATTTTATTTATTTTATTTTTAAAAGTTTTGGTAAAATGTGTGTAACATAAAATTTCCCACCTTAACCATTTTCAGGTGTTCAGTTTAGAGCATTAAATGTATTCACATTGTGGTACAACCATCACCACTGTTTACCTGAAGAACTCTTTTCATCTGGGAAACTAAACATCTAAAAAACAGTAATTCCCCACTCCTCACCAAGCCCCTGATAACCCCCATTCAACTTTCTCTCTCTCTATGAATTAGACACCTAATTTTTTAGGTACCTCATATAACTGAATTCACGTTTCTTCCATGTATGACAGAATCATCTCTAAGCATCAGGGAAATGTAAAGAAACACCACAATGAACTATAACCTAACTCTAGAGAGAATGGCTCTTAGAAAACGTTCCAAAACATGCGCTGGCATGGATGCAGAGAGAAATGAACACTCCTATCCTGTAGGTGGGATTGCAAACTAGTGCACTCTCTGTGGAGAGTTGTATGGAGATAGCTTAAAGAACTACAAGTAGACCCACCATTTAATCCTGCAATCCTACTACTAGGTATTTATCCAAAGGAAAAGAGAATTTTACCCAAAAGATACTTGTACTCAAATGTTGATAGCAGCCCAACTCACAACTGCAAAGATATGGGAACAACCCAAGTGCCCATCAATACATGAGTGCATTAATAAAATGTGATGTATGTATACCATAAGGCTCTACTCAGCCATAACAAAAAGGTGATCTAGTATCTTTTGTAACAACATGGAGGGAACTGGAGACCATTCTTTTAAGTGCAGTATCACAAGAATGGAAAAACAAACATGACATGTACTCATCACTAAATTGGAACTAGTCAATCAGAACTAGTGCTCATATGGAAGTAAAACTCCATGAGAATCAAGTAGGAAGGAGCAGGGAGGAAGAGTTGGGTTAATCCACACCTAACTGGTGCAATGCACACATTCTAGGTATTTATAACTTTGACTTAAAATGCACAATGCAAATTATGTAACCAAAATATGTGTAACCCCTAACATTCTGGAATTTAAAAAAAATCCCACTGGGTATATGTGTGTGTGTACTTCTGTGTCCATAAAGTTCGCATGCAATTTAAAATAGTTACTACATATGTGTGTGTATCTCTCTCTCTCTCTCTCTCTCTCTCTCTCTCTCTCTCTCTCTCTGTATATATATATATATACACACACACACACACACATGTATATACATAGATACATACAGATATAGATATACACACACCTTCACAACCTCTATGAAAAATCATATAGAGATACCTCAAAGAACTACAAGTAGACCCACCATTTGATCCTTTTTACCCAAAGGAAAAAAAGACACTTTTTATCTTTTATGAATGGACACTGTTTATCCATTCATTGTCAATAGACACTTGAATTGCCTCCACTGCTGGGCCATTGTGAGTAATGTTTCTATGAATATAGCATACAAATATCTGTTGGGATTCCTGCTTTCAATTCTTTGGGGTATACACTCAGAAGTGAAACCACTAGGTGATATAGTAATTCTGTTTTCGATTTTTTTAGGAACTGTCAATACCGTTTTCCATAGTGGCTACACTATTTTACATACACACAACCAGCTCACAAAGGTTCCAATACTTGCACATCCTTAGCAGTATTCATTTTTTGTTTTAGTAGCTACCCTAATGGGTACGAGATAGAAAACATACATTTAAATTCTATTTTAGTGTTCACTGTTAGCCCTATTTTGGCTAATAAACTTGAATCACTATCATCTCTTGGTTTTTTGGTGCCGGCTTACCATATAAAGTCCAGCATTCCTGAGAGATAAAACTCCATCCAACCCACAGAAATGACATACTCAAAGGGAATGTGGAGATCTTCTGGATTAATCATTTTATTTTATGGATGAGAAAATTGTACTGAAAAGGGCTAAGTGATTTACTTAAGGACATATAAATACTTAGTGTCAATATTTATGTCTGCGGCCCATATCTTGCTCTTTCCACAGTAGTTATTGAACTACAGTCTCTAGTGTCCCCTAAAACTAATTAAAATTCATATCATAATTTGAATGGTTCTTAAACTTTGCATGATATTAAGAACTACCTGAAGAGGCTGTTCAAAATCCTTGAACCTCCAAACGCAGATACTAATATTCAAAGAGTATGGCATTGAACCCAAAGAATTATGTTAACAAACAATCCGGGTGGTTCTGATGAAGATTGAGCAGAGATTATCTCCTAGAGAATCACTTTTCTGGGCATTACTTAAAGCCTTTGTCCTTGGTCAGTGATCTTTCATATGTGAGCTCTGGACCAGCATTATCAGCACCACCTGGAAACCTGTGAGGAATGTAAAGTCTTAGACCTCAGAACTTCCTCAATAGAAACTCTTGGGGTGGGGCCAGAAATTCATATATCAACAAGGTCTTCAAGTGATCTGATGCACCTAACGTTGAAAATCAGTGGCCCAGGCTATACTTTAGTCCAAGCAAGCCACCCACTTTATTCTATTCCCTTTCAATGATAGACTTTAAGAATCCAGAGCTTGAGAAATTCCAAGTAATCTAAAATCTTGGATCATCCTAATAGATACTACCAAGTGTACATATGTATGTTTACATATGATTTTCTTGAACGTTTGAACACTAAGAAATGCAACCTTCCCTATCTTTGCTCCAGATATGCAATAGATCGAATAGTCGAGGTCACAGTGGCATGGGTAGCTTCCCCCGTTGTGACAGCATTTGCTCTTTAGGAACAAAACAACACTTATCTGCTTGCTGCACATGTCCACCTGGGTGCCCTGCCAGCGCCCCACCAGCCATATGTCTAACTCTGAACTAATCACCTTTCTTGCAAGCTGATGCTTATCCTTTTGTGCTCTTTATTTCTGTTAAAAGCACTAACACCCTCCCTATCATCCAGGCTAGAAATGGAGGAGTCGTTTTCATTGCCTTCATCTTTCTTACCAGAGCCAATTAATTGCTTCAGCTATCAATCCCGCCTCTGCTGTGTCTCTCCCATTATCCCCTCCTTTCTCTTTCTACTTCCAATTTAGTAATTCATGTCATTATTAGTACCCTCCTAGACTATAGAAATAATTAACTAATTGGCCCCCTCCTGCAAATTAATCTTCCTACGGGTTAATACTGAAAGTGATCCATCTTTGCCCAAAAGCCTTTAAATAAATACTGCTAATATGGGCTGCAGACACTTTATCACAAGCACTCATGGTTTATCCCAGCATTCAAAGGTTTCTACAATGTGGCATTAACCTTTCTTTCAGTCCTCATTTACTCATGTATTATTTTCATTCAAAATATGGGTGTTCAATAATACCTCCTCTGTGCCAGACATTAATCTAAGTGTCTTCTTTTCCCTTTCACGAGCCTTATATTAGTATTAACCAAGTCCCTGGCTTTCTGCTATATTCCTCAGTATTCTTAATACCAGGTGCTGCTCAGTTCTTTCCCTTCATCAGGAATCCGCTGCTCCCACAGCCTTCGTTTTGTGTTCATTGGGTCTTCATTTTTGAAGTCATGCCAGCTTTTTCCCTAAAGTAATTTCTTCTTCCATTAAACTCCTTACTGATTTAACCGTTGCACATATGGTTTCTTTTTAACATTACAGTTGTCTGTGCTTGTCTTTCTAGATTCTACCCTGCCTTGGGTTAGGATCCATCCTGAATCATCAGTTTATCCCTATGTCTTTACAGTTTCAAACTTGATTGTTAGTCTTTCTTTCCATCTTGTGTGACTAAAATCTTCCCTAACAGAAATCAATATAAGATTGTTCGCTAATTCAGAGCCTTAAATTTCTAAGCCTGAGTCCTCCAAGTGTTTCTCTTATAGAGAATTGGGACATATTTTCCTTGCACTCTGGATGAGACAACTTACTATCTTTACAGGCACTCTGTAAAATGATTTATATGTAAGGTGGCGCCTGTGGCTCAAAGGAGTAGGGTGCCGGCCCATATGCCGGAGGTGGCAGGTTCAAACCCAGCCCCGGCCAGAAACTGCAAAAAAAAAAAAAGATTTAGATGTAAAATGGGTCTTGATACTTTTTTAACTGAGTTTAAATGATCTCAGTCTGAGGTGGCACCTGTGCCTCAAAGGGGTAGGGTGCCAGTCCCATATGTCAGAGGGCCAAAAACTGCAAAAAAAAATCTCAATCTCATGTGTTTATGTAACTGAGACCTATCACTTTGATTAGAGAAAGTTAACATGTGGAATTGGGTATTTTGAGTTTGGCAAAATCATTAGTTGTATATACTAATATCATACATTTTTGTCTAGGCAACTGGAGAACAAGCCAGGAGAGACCAAGCAGAGCCATGGCCAGGGTCAAGCAAGTTCTGCACCTACCTTGGATGCATAATTTAAGGGGGTACCATAAAACCTCAGTATCATGATGTGTAGATAGGATCAGCATGGCTGAGCTTCCCTTTTGCCCCAGGCACCAATCTGGCTCCACATGGTGTTGGCAAATTCCATCTTCATTTAAAAAAGAAAAAAAAAGTCTATCTAAATGCATAATGTACGAAGTATATATATATATATATAAAACAATTTTGAATATGATTTTTAAAATAAAATTTTATTCTATTGTTAGTAGAATCCATTAGCATCTCTTTAAATCCCTAGAACACTAGGATGATTTGAAAGTCACTACACTGTACTGTAATGTCTTTGTAAATCCTTAAGACTTTCTTTTCATTATCAATCAGGAGCTTAAGAAAAAGAAGCATTTATTAAAGTCTTTGGTATCTGCTGCTAAAAATAGAATTTTGATATTTTATATATCGATTGGTACATTTCTGTTTTTTCTGAAAATATTGCATTAAAATAATAACTGTCTTGGTTACTGAGATTGGCACATCCTTCCGTTTTGCCCAGAAGGTACGTATTTTACTTACCTCATCCTAGACCAGGCCATGAGAAGGAGGCAGAAAACAACTCAGGAAAGGGAAGGAAAGAAAAATTGAGAAGATAAAAGGGCGGGAAGGCAGAGAAAGAGCCTTAACTGAATACTCTCAATCTTTTAGGTTTAAAATATTTTATTAGATTGGCAACAGATAACCAAAAACAAATATGACAAAAGATTCTGTCAATATTGGTGTAAATCAATGACATGTGCTTATGTGCAGTGTGTATGTACTATTCACAGACAGATTATCCCCAGATTGATTACTTAATCTCTGCATATTGCACTGTATCAATATGTTTATTGTATTAGCCCAGAGAGGTTGTTCATGAATTCTTTTTATCTTTCCCATATTCATACTTATTTTTTCTTTTGAGAACTAGTTACAAATTTTGCACCACATTTTGGAGAATTTTCTTGTTAATCTCCAAAAATTTCCAAAGTATACTTTCTTAAATGTTGCTTCAAGAGTCCAGGTAATAATATATTTAACTAAAACTTACGTTGTTTGGATTTTAAAGGAAGATAAAATGGAAATAGAATCTGAGATTTCCTGCTAATTAGTCATGGGGCCCAGTCATGGGTCTGAGAAATTGCCAGATAAATTTCCCTAAATGTAGCGCATGATTTGTAACTCACATTAACAGGGGCAAATTATAAGCTAAAATATAGGAAAAAATAAAAGAATTTAGGATAACCAAACTTGGGCTAATTCAATGCATATATGTATTTTAATTCCCTGAGTTTCTTTGGGGTCTTTTTTACCTTTAAAAATGAAAGACTGGGTGGCACCTGTGGCTCAAAGGAATAAGGCACCAGCCCCATATGCTGGAGGTGGTGGTCCCGGCCTTAACCAAAAACTGCAAAAAAAAAAAAAACAAAAAAAAAAATGATGGCAGCTCCTGTGGCTCAAAGGAATAGGGCGCCGGCCCCATATGCTGGAGGTGGTAGGTTCAAACCCAGCACCGGCCAAAAACTGCAAAAAAAAAAAGAAGAAGAAAGGCTCTGTAGTGTGAAAATGCAAAGTTTATTTTTGAATAACATAGGAAACTGCCAGGAGAGAGTAGATGCTTACAAATTATTGCTTTTCCCTTCCCTGACAACAATATGCCTTTGTTGGCTGATTCTCACCTAGTACCTTAAGTTTGAACACCCTATCTGCTCAGCAGTATGTAAATGTGATGCAGAGTTTCTGCCTCAAATTATACTGTCAGAAATATACTGGATTTAATACTTTGTGTATTTAGCTCTGTGTATGAAATATTTAGCCTGCAGGAAAGTTGTGAATTATAGTCAAGTGAAATACTGCGCTCAAGTTGTGAAGTGCAAGAAGCTTTTACCAACTTTTCAACTCAAAATATCCATATTCTCCCTCATCATGTGAACACAAAGGATACTCAGATTTCTGCAACTCCAGCACTAGAGATAATCTTACTTTCCATTTCTTCATTTGGGCCTATGGATATAATAATTACATGTAGATTTAGACAAATTCCTGTTCTGTTTTAGAGGATTTAACTTATTTAACTGATAGTAATATACTATATAGAATAAAATATGACCCAAATCCCATTTTTCAAGCCTGCACTCCTAACCACTGCCCACAGTATTTTGCATATTATTTGGTAATATACTGTTTGAAAATCAGGATTCTTACTCAGAGTCTTTGAATTGCTTTTGGGTTGTTTTTGTGTGTTTGTCTACCAAGGACTGGATTTTTTAAGTAGGGTCAATACTTTAAAAACCATTGAATGATCTAACTGGTTTAAAGGACTGACCCACAATTTGATATATCAACCTTTAAAAAAGAAAGGCTGGGTGCCTCTGGCTCAAAGGAATAGGATACCAACCCCATATACCAGAGGCGGTGGTCCCGGCCCCAGCCACAAACAAACAAACAAAAATGAGGGCAGAGCCTGTGGCTCACAGGAGTAGGGCGCCTTTCTTAGTTGGCACCAAATCTATTTTTCTTATTCCTGTAGCCTTGAAATCCTTCTTGACCCTTCTCTTTCTCTTATGCCTGATTTCTAATCCATCGGCAAACCCTATAGGTTTTTTTTACTTAACAGCACATAACGAATTTTCACCACCTCCACCGCTACGTGGTATTACCCTGGTCCAAACCACTAGTTCGTCTTTCCTGTATGACTGCAGTAGCCTTCTATCTGGTCTTCCTAATTCTGCTCTACTTTGCCATAGTCTATTTTCAACAGAACAATACAAATGAACCTGTTATTCCTCTGTTCAAAATCATTCAATGGCATCCTACCCTATTGTGGGCAAAAGCTTATAAAGGGCTGCAATATAAAATGTTATCTGTGCCTGCCTACCTCATTACCTTTTTGACTTTGCTTATCTGGTTTCTTTGCTGTGCCCTGAACAAGCCAAACATATCCTCTTTTCAAAACCTTTTTACTGGCTATTTCTCTTCCTCTTATCTGTTCTTCTATATAGCTTCATGGCTTGTTCACTCATCAGTGTCACCTGTGGAGACCAGACCTGTCCTAACTACCCTATTTTTAAATGCAATACCAATCTTACCTTAGCATTTCATATATTCTTTCTCTGCTTTTATTCTTTACCCGTAGCATATATCACTTTCTAATGTATAATTTACTATTTTATTTATTAACTGTTTTCCTGTCCTAGAATCTAAACTCCATGAAGGCAGGGATTTTTGCCTTTTTGTTAACTAACATAATAGTGCCTAAAAGGTGGATTTTGAGTATTTCTTGAAGAATGAATATGGCCAAAACATAACATCCCCAAAATTATCAAACCAAAGTCATTTGATAAAAGGTAAATAAACTCTATCATTTTCTTTCCTATATAAAGGAAATTATTTGACAATATAATTTAAGTATATCAAGTTAGTAATTTATAAATTTTACAATTCAAAAAATACAGTTTTGAAAAAGTTATTTTTATAATATGTATTTATTTTTTTCCAGGTACTGTTTCATTATTTAGTAAAAATAGTTATCAGACTTAAAAAATCATTACTTGGGACATTTGGTAGAGAAAGTTAATTTTAGGTGAAATTAACATTACCATTCGTTCTCTTCTTTTAAACCTATATCCTTCTGACTAATTTGTTTTCTAATTAAATGAATATCTCAATTTAGCTTTAATGTGTTAAATGAGAACTGTGCCTATCAGCTTCTGTGCCTCAACAATATAGGAGGATTAATTTGTCAGGTTTACTTCCAAGCATGTGAAGCAAAGCATCTGAGACAATAAGATAATTTCAATGTAAAATGAGCCCAGCAACAGGGCCCAGATGACTGTGGGCAGCAGAAAGTCTCACTGAAGAGAGACAAGGCAAAGGATTGAGGAATCAATTCTGAAAGATCTGTGTTATTACAAATGAAAATGGGGTTATGGAGACCACTGTCACCAAGAAACTTTGAGTACATCACAGCTTTGGTGGATGGCTGTTTGTTTTGCTTAGGATTTATGTATGGAAAGGTAGCTATAAAATATAATTTAGGAAACATTACATAAAACTGTTGAGTAAAAGAGAGAATCAAAAATGCTTAAAACAATAAAGAACCTCAGGAGGGATTAGTACATCCTATGATGTGGAGAACCCTGTTCTCTAAGTCTCTTACACCCCCTCATTTCTCTTTTGAATGATTCAGTTATTAAAATCCTTCCTTACACTGTAAGGAAGAATCTGTCCCCCTGTGTTATCCATTGACTGATTTTGTAACTTGAGACTTTGCTGAATTTATTTATCATTTTCAGAAGTCCTTTAGTGGAGTCTGGGGGTGTTTCTAGATACAAGATCGGATCATCATCAAAATGACAGTTTGAGCTCCTCATTTCTGATTTGAATGTACTTTTTCTTTCTCTTGCCTGATTGCTCTGGCCGAGACCTCCAGTACTGTGTTGAAAAGAAGTGGTGACAGTGGGCATCCTTGTCATGGTCCAGTTCTTAGTGAAATTGAACCATTAATTTAAGTTTTCCTCTCAACATGATGTTTCATGCTATTGGTTAGTCATATATGGCTTTTACAATTCTGAGATATTTAGCTTCTATGCCTAGTTTGTTAACAGTTTTTACATTATTCTGAATTTTGTTGAATGCCTCCTCTGCATGATGATCATGTGGTCTTTGCTTTTGCTTCTGTTTATGTGGTGAATCCCTTTTAAGGATTACATGTGTTGAATCATCCTTGCATCCCTGGGATAAAGCCCACTTGGTCATGGTGGATTTTTCTTTTAATGTGCTGTTGAATTTAGTTTGCTAGTATGTTATTGAGAATTTTTGCATCTATGTTCATAAAGGTTATTGTTCCTTGGTTTTCTTTTTTGCTGTTTCCTTTCCTGGATTTGGTATCAAGAAATATTCGTTTCATAGAATAAGTTGGGTGGATTCCCTCCTTCTTGAATAATTTCTGCAATATGGGTACCAGAATTTTAGGTCTGATAAAATTTGACTGTGAATTCATCTGGTCAACAAAAATCCCATAATCACAGAACCATTTTCCACTGTCCTTTTTCAAATTGAATTTGTTAAAATGCCTCCATTACCTTGCAAAGAAAAATTGTATGCCAATTTTTACAACCAATAATTAATATTTTTATTAAAAACTTATTAATCCTATAGAACCTGTGTAAGTTGACCACCCAAGGGACTGTAACCTACTGGTCAACATACGAAGTTGGTCAACAAAAAGAACTAGGCACACTGTACTGGTATGTACACGTGGTGCATGTCTGGTCTGTGAAAATTAGGTCAATTGAGGTGGTCAATGAAGGGAGGTAGTTAACTATGGAGGGTCTATTGTACATTGAAAGATATTTTCTTTAACTTTAAAAAATGTATAATTCATCTTAAAGTTTAACAAGTATTTAATATTCTGCTATGAGATAAGTAGCAAGCCATAGTAACCTCTATAACACCAAAAATATACATGATTAGTGGCTGACTCATTAAAGTATTATAAAGAATCTCATATTTAAGACAATATAAGCCATTACTTCACTTAATTAGGCGATGTAAATGTCAACACATTCTAATGCTTTGAAAATGAATCAGCTACAGTAGGCATCAATTGCAACATTCCACATTCTATAATTGCCATGTTTACTTAACCTGATATTTCATGTGACATCTGAGGAATATGAAAAATGATGTATTTTGATGGCAATAATTTATTATATATTGATAGTCTTCATTCTTCTATTTCTTTAGAGAAAATTAGGTAGATAATATTAGTGTTGTTATCTTCCTACTCTCGGTCTTGCACTTCATATTGAAGATCACACATTTGAAAATATAATTTATTTTATTTTGAGATTTGAATTCAAAATAATTAGGCATTCTCTTTTCTCTTAAAGTCTGTTCATATATCTGCTCATTATTCTGACTCTGTCCTATATGTAGAAATGCTCCTTAATTGAAAAGAGAAGAAAAAAGTAGCTCTTCAGTCATCTTCTTTTCTCTTTGCCATCTATTAACATTATTCCATCTTCCCCAAGGGCTGTATTCATTCCTTCCAAGTTATTTTTACTTCCAAATATCATTTCACTCTCTTTTGAATTTGTCACAAATGTCACTTAATTTTAGACTTTAGTTATCATATTCCTATTTGTATAGGTTTGAAGTCTTTAAAAAATAAATAACCTGCCCCTCTTCATTGTATATCCTTTAGACTTGGAATTTACCATAAACTTCTGCGTAGGCATATTGGGGATGTTTTTAACTGAGATTTTATTTCCTTAGTAAAATACACAAATCAAAAGTCCACAATCTGATCTGTGTTGACAAATTCATAAAATTGTGTAATCCACACCTTTATCAAGATAGAAAAAAATTTCCCAAAACCCTAGAAAGTTCCTTCATGTTCCTCACAATGAACACTTCTTTCCCAAATTTGTGCTTTACCCATCTTTATCTCTCAAGTACCTTGCCTAATTCAAGGCATATAATTAGAACAACATTGACCTCATTTATATTACCATAAATTAGTTGTGCTTGTTTTAGAACTTCACATATTATTTCACTACAGCAGTTAGCATGATGTTTTTGAGATTCACTCATGTTTTTGTCTGTCCATAGTTAATTTCTTTATTACTGAGTAACATTCCATTGTATAAATACCATTCATTCTCCTGTTGATAAGACACCTGGGGTACTTTGAGTTTGAGGATTTTGTGAATAAAACTTGCAAACATTCTTATACAGGCTTTTTTGTGGAATTTTTTTTATTTCTCTTAGTTATATACTTATGGTGCACACTGGTAGTTTTGTATAAAAACCTTTACTGAGCTATAAATCACTTACTATAACATTCCTTTAAAGTATGTAATTATCACTATTTAATTTTAGAGCATGTTTATCACTGCAAAAGAAACTCATTAGCAGTCATTCCACCCCCTCCTCCTTCACCCTCAACCCCTAGCAACTACTCGTCTACTTCATTCTTTAAGGACAGCCTATTTTGGACATTTTTATATGAATGGAATTTTCCACAATATTGGCCTTTTGTGATAGCATCTTTCACTTAGCATGATTTTTTTGAAGTTCATCCATATTTTAGCATATATCAGGATTTCATTCCTTTTTATTGCTGAGTATTATTCTACTATATGGAATATATATTTTGTTTATCTGTTTATCAGCTGAGAGACATTTGGATTGTTTCTACTTTTTGACTACTATGAATAATGCTACTATAAACATTTATGTGCAAGTTTTTGTGAAGACATATGTTTTCAATTTTCTTGGGCATATGCTTAGGAGCAGAATCACTGAGTTACACAGTAACTGTAGGTTTAACATTTTGAGGAACTGCCAAATTGTTTTCCAAAGCAGCTGCATCATTTGACAATCCCAACAGCAATGTAGGAGGGCTCTAATTTCGTCAAATGCTAGCCACTGGTTGTTATTGTCTTGTCTTTGTTATTTTAGCCATGCTGGTGAATATAAAATGATTTCTCATTTTGGTTGTGGTTTGCATTTCCCTATAAAAGAATGATGTTTAACATCTCATTTGCATTTTGGCCATTTGTATATCTTCTTTACAGAAATTCTGTGCCCATTTTTTCATTGGATATTTTTTTACATTTTTGAGTTCTAAGGATTCTTTGTATATTCTAGATGCCAATCCTTTATTAGATATATGACTAGAAAATGTTTTTCCCATCGTGTAGTTTCTTTTCACTATATTGATGGTAGACTTTGAAGCATAAACGTTTTCATTTTGATGTTCAGTATATCTATTTTGTTGTTGTTGTTACTTATGCTTTTGGTCTTCTCCTTCCCATTGGTAATTTTTGATGTCTCTGTTTTTTCTTCAATCAGGCCTTTTTGTAATTTCCCTTTCATATATATAGCACTCAAAATTTGGAAAAATCTTTAAGCCCTCATAAGTTTCCACTTTTTGGGTTACATCTCTGACCATGAGATGATGCTTACCTATTTCCTGATTTTAAAACATTTGCTTTTCTAAAAACTAAAATGTTTATGTGACTCATCCTAACATATCTTTCCTTAGTTATTAAGACTTAGCAATGGCAACATTTCTTTCTTCCCGAGTCTTATCATTTCTACCTCATAAAGCAATCTCTTGATTTACTCATTTATACTATCATTTAGAATTTACATAGCTCATATTTTGTGCCTTGAATTGGGCAGATTTTTGACAGAAATATTAAGATGAATAAAACACAGATTGTGCCTTCAAGGAATTTTGCCTTCTAGAAAATAAGATGAATCATGTAAACAAGTGGCAATTATGCATGGTGAAAGTGATGATTACCATCAGAGAAAGGCGAGATTAAGTTCTTTGTGAATTGACAGAGGAAAATATAATTCTTTTCTTATTTTAATATTTTCAGAATTAAATCCAGAGTATCAGTTTCTCTCACTGTTTCCTGGGATTCCTATGAGATAAAATTGGCTACAAGGCAAATCACAGCTTCATTTGCAAATTATATTTGATTGAAAGGAAATTGCAAAAAGATGTTTGGAGAGTTGATGTCTTCTGTCAGTATTGTATCTTGTTTCTGCATTAGTTTTGTAGTCCTCGTTAGAAAAACCTCTATGAAGTGAGCAAAATGCAGAATAAGGCCATTAAATTACATTTCATTTCTAAAAATTTTCCCCTTTGCTTTCACCTTGGGTTCATATCAGAATATGTTCATATTATCTTTTATTATATATGTTCTTTTCATCTCATTTTTATCTGAAATTGTGATATCTCTTCTTGGTCTCCCTGTTCTAAAATTTTATTGATGTGTCCATTTCAATCCTTTGTGCTATGCACCTGTTAAGCCCTTTCAATCTGCACACTAATGTTCTTTGGGTCTGGATGTATTTTTGAATTATTTTTCTGTTGAATTCCTCACTTCCATTTTCTCTGCTTTTATTTTCTTTCTGGAATTCTTAGTGCTCTAATTTTGGGCCTTCGGAGTTGATATGTTTCATTCATATATTTATTCAATCTTTGTCTTCTTTTTTCCTTGAAAATTATCTATAGTTATCTTCAAAACTCCTGTTTTTTATCTCTTCTATAGTATTTTTTTAACTTCAACAGTTCTGCGGTTCTCTAAATATTGTATTTCCTTTAGAATCCAGTATTTCATTATTGCAGTGTCTGTTAACTCCTTAAATATATAAGGATAGTTCTTTTGTTTTTGTCTCTGTTGTTTTGATTTGCCTTTAACATTTTCTTCTTCTTGCATCTTCTCTTTCAAGTTGTTCTTCCTTTTTTAATTGTTTTAGCCACTTTCAAATTAAAGACTTTTGACGCTACTTGCACACTAAAGTTTGAGTGGTGGCTCCTATTTAAGAACAAAAAAAAAAAGATCATTGGCTGCTCTGAGAAATAGCTGGGCATAAGAAGAGAGAGGGAAGAGCACCCAGGGTATAAAGAAAAACTGGATTGAGCTTTGTCTGTTGGCAAAATAGGGTCCACAATGGAACAAAGAAGCAGGAATATGGTGGCGCAGAGAAGAGGTGTGAGACATCTTAACTTTACATTCCAGAAAGGAAGCTGTAGGCTTAGACCAAAAGCTCCAGCCATAGGCCAGGTTGCTATACCTGCAAAATGGCAGACACAGTCTGTTCAGGCAGAAGTCCTGCTGTAGTCACCAGGAAAACAGCAACAGCCACCCCCTCTCTTCCCAGCTCCTATTATGAATGCTATTTTTCTAAGTCATTTATAGCCTTTGTCTTTCACGGAAGTGTAGAAATTTTGGTTCATTAAATATCAACTTCCACGTTTCATTGGTGAAAAAAATAAAGCCTTGTGCCATAAATATTAACCATTTTTATCACTAAAAATTCTGTATTAGAATTGACAATTACATTGAGAGAGTATGAACGTGCTATACCTAATATCATTTAAAGTCCCCAAAACCCAAGTGAAAAGGAACATGACAGCTTGACAGAGAAAAGGGATGTGTTTGCCTAACTCAAGGAAATGTCACTGAGAGACCCCATGGAGGAAACTTAGCCTAACTCATTGAAATCGAAATACATTACATTTTAAAAGGCAGAAGGAAGACAATTCTGGAGATATTTCCTCAAAAGGCATTTAGTACACACAAACAGTAAATCCCACAGTGTTAGTGTGGCTTTTTGTTCAAAGTATTCAGGAATTTTGTTGAGAGCTATAGAATTGTAAAAGTTAACAACGTGACTATAATGGTTCCCAGCCAAACACCTCACAAGACAGCCCTTAAATTGTAAAGATCCAACACTTTTAGAGTACAAGTGTATTCTACTCTTGCTATGAAGAGACTGAGAGTTAAATGACCCTTGGGGCTTTCTCTGTTCAAATGCAAGCTGTGGCTCCCATTTGTCAGGGAAAGAAAAATAAATAAGAACGCCAGTGTGAGAATAAGAATTCTCTCTGTGTGTCTTAGTTCTACTTCATTGCAAAAACCTTGCCAAAAAAAAAAAAAGTTGATATATTTTTCAAACACGTCGTGGTCATTTACAGATTTTCATGCCATTTATATTCTGTCTCACTGGGGCAGCTTTATAAGCTTTATCTGTCATTTTTTTCTAAAGGCACTATAAGCTTTCATGCAGTGCTGTTTGGGAGTTGCTGTACAATGTGACACACACTTGGCCTAAAACACTAAATCACAAGAAATTTAAATATTAACTTTAAAAAATTATTCTAATAGCTATTTCATGACACTAGTAAAGCACAATCAGAAAATAACACATATTGACTCAAAATTACCCTGAACTTGAGACTTCCCACCATTTTGGCTTCTCTTTTCGAAGCCATTCTCTGCAACAGGTCATGGGAGATTTCAAAGGACCATTCTGTGTGAATTGACTCGGAATATTACATTTTCCTAATATTACTGAACCAGGGAAATATTTTTCATATTATTCCTACTTACTATTTAAGGCTCAGATGTTTCCTCACTCTGCCCATCCAACCAGGGTTGCTACCCCTCACATAACCTCTAATTTCCTTAAGTTCATTTACCACTGCCTAAGGTTAACTTTTTTTTTTTTTTTTTTTTTTTTTTGCTTCAGATTGCATCCCCTCACTGGACTGGTGCAGGGAGTAGGAGGTGAGGGATCTTTAGGGACCTTACCTGTCTCTCTGTTATATTCATTGCTATATTTCCGGCACCTGCAATAATGCCTAGTGATGCACAATAAATATTTCTTGAGTGAAATGTTGTACCAACCTGTATGCAGGATTTTATGATACTCCAGAACTAAGCCCCAGAAAGAAGGTCTTTTCTCCTTTGTTTTGGTAATTCTGTTCTTGGATTCTACTGAAAGACAGAGTAAATGTGAAAGAAATTACTGGAGCTAGCAATAACTCCAAGAACTAGTCACCAATTCTGATGGCATTGACAAAACATACAGGCAAAGTTGCCTGTATTAAATCACAAATTTGCAATGTAACCACGTCGTAGAATAAGGAAGTTCACTTTCCTTGTTTCTGCCTTTTCCTGCTAGAAATAAAAAGAGAGGAAAGGAGCAGAGAAGGGTGGGATCATGAAGTCAAGAAAATAGGAGAAGCCATGGTTTCTTTTAGCTTCACTTTCCCCAAAGAAAGTTCCAGAAAGAAGAAGTATGAGGAGGGTTGGAGGCATCACCTTCCTGAGAAGAGGTGGGCCCAACTGCAATGCTCAGAAGACAGGAGACGCTCAGGGCATCTCAATCCTGGCTTCTTATTCAAAGCTGTGGAAAAACAGCTCTTTCTCCACTGGTCCTGTCTCAACCATTCTCCTTCTTCCAGCATCATTTAATCCAGTGGTTCTCAACCTTCTTAATGCTGCAATGTATTTTCATTGTTAAAAAGGGGTCACAACCCAAAGGTTGAAAACCGCTGATTTGAACCATTGTCTAGCATCTTCCCCTTATCTACAAGCATTGGTCAAAGCCATCTTGCTTCCTCGTGCTATGCTTGTACAGATCCTGGCTCCAGAAGCTTAGAGACCATCAAAGCCACAACTCAGATTACAAACCAATAATTTGGATGTGTTACCCACTCATGCCTACAATTTATATAAAGCCTGGATATTGGGAATTTTCCAAAACTCAAGCATCCTAATAATAGGTCAGTGACTATTGCTGTATCCCATCCTGAAAGTCTCTTATGGAAACTGAATAGAAGAAATATTATTTTAATGAAATAAAAAGCACACTGCCGACAAATTTACTATAGCTCAAATAAAATTTGGATGATATATAACTGATTATAAGCCTTTCAGTTCTCAGATAGGTGGGGGCAAGTATTATCTGGTGTAAGGGAAGAGGAAAGAAAGGCTAAAATAAATCTATATACATCCTCCTGCCAAGATTAACAAAGATGTATTAAAAGCTTTTCATTTGTTTTTAAAATAATTTTTTCTAAGATGCCAACAGAGGCAAAAAGCCTTAAATAGACATTGGAAGAATTTTTCTATTATTCCTCACTGATTACTATGCATTAACACATTATCCATAAAGCCCTGAAGAAATGAGAAGAAAAACATATCATCCTGGGTGTTGGTATAAACTAGGTTGTCAGCTTGAGTGAGTGAAAATAAAATTGCTGAAAATATTTGTTTATTCAGTTCAGCCAGTTGACAATAAAATAGAATGTGTTAATGTCTCAGTTGACAGTAACTTCAGTTTGTGATAATATCAAATGGACTAGGAGTAAAGGGGGTGCTGCAGTCACCAGATCTCAAGGAACCCAGAAACCAATGACAGCATATCATCCTAGAGTCTCAACTGCTGGACTGACATGACCTTTAAGTGACCTTGAAACAGAAAGTTCTTTATTATAATACCAGGAAGAGTAATTATGCAGGTGCTGTTGTAAGAGTAAAATCACAAAAATCCAACAAATTTAAGAAGTACAAGCTTGCCTTTTACACCCTTTAGCAATTATTATTAGTACTTTTGACAGAGGAATTCCAGGTTCTTGGTCACAGCGAATTGATTATTCAGTGGACCACAGGATCAGTGGTAAGTCAGGATTTATTTACAGAAACAAAAATTACAACAACTACAAAAACCAAACCTCCCTCCTCTCCTGCTCCTTTCTGGAGGTCTGTCTTTGGGCTCTCTGCTCAGGGGTTTGTATAGTGGCAGGGGGGTTCTTCTAGGGTGTGAGTCCTGTCAGTTACAGCCAGCTGTTCAATGAACTCTCAGGCCTTGGAAACTGACAGGAAATCCACCAGTAAAAGTGCACATGGAGGAGACAGCAAGGCGCCATCCACGAAACTTAACAGTCAGAAGTGCACGTGGAGGAGACAGCACAGCACCAGCATCTGCCCTCCAGGTGTCCGGCCCTTGCAGCAAGCTGATTCCTGTTCCTCTGTCCCCAGGAGCATAAACACCTCCAGGGCTAATGCAGCAGATCATGGTGCTGCCTTGTCCTGCATCACTTTCATCTGCTGAGTTCCGCATATCTCGCCCTGCCTTCCTATTTTTATATATTCTCTGTGTTATACCAAATGCTGTTATGGTGCCTCATGCTGGACACATTCAGAGTGAGGCACACCAACCTGGGTACACATTGCCTGAGTTCTAAGATCAGCTCTACCAGCAATTCACTTTGCCACCTAATACTATTAGGAACATAGTATTTCTGCTTTCCTCATTTGTAAAATAAAGCTAATGATACTCATTTTCAAGTATAGTAAAATGTACGGGAAAGATGATATGGAACTCTTTTGAGCTGCTTGTGAAATAACTTGTAACAATATAAGACAGATGAGCATTTAAAATAAATAAGTAGAAGAATTCTGGGAAGATGGCCGACTGATAGCAACCCTTGGCAAAGGCTCCTGAGCAGAGAAAGAAAAACTGGACAGAATCAGACTCTATGAAGCCAAAGGTGGGGATCTGAGCCAAAAAAGAAGTTCAGCAAGCTGTAACTCCAAGGAAGAGCATTCAAGAAAACAAATTACAGGTACAAAGCTTATCAACTAGAGGATGGGAGACCCCTCCTTCAAGCAGGAGAGATCTGGGCATAGTGTGGACAGCCAACCATCATAATGGAATTTTTAACTGACAGGGAAGAAAGAGGGTGTGAGAAGAAAGGGACACTCAGAGGGAAGAGGAGCAGTCCCCTGGTTATGACTATGCCCAGCCAGTGGTGGTATGACCCTCAGTCTGGTGGGACAGGGTGCAGAGCCCCCAGCTCTGATGGTACCTACAGCAAGAGAGTGGTTGCCCCACATGGACTGAGTTTGGCAGAGAGGGGTGATCCCCAGCCGATGCTGGGCCTGCAAGCAGAGGCTTGCTAGGCATGACTGAGACCTGAGAACAAGGGCGTGGTCCCCTGATTCCAACAGAACCTTCAAGCAGTGCTGGGTATGAACCAAGACCTGAGGGCTAGGGCATGGTCCCCTATCTCCAGAGGGGATGGTGAGCAGAGGCTTACTGGGTAAGGGCTGAGACCTGCAGGCAGGGTGTGGTACCCTGACTCTAACAAAGCCTGCAAACAGGCTTGCCAGGCAGTGGACTGAGACTGGCAGGCGGGGGCATGGTTGCCTGACTCCAGCTGGTCTGGCAAGCAGAGGCTAGCTGGGTGTGGACAGAGACCAGTGGGCAGGGGCATGGCCCCTGTCTCCAACTTGGCCTGTGAGCAGAGAAGCAGACAACAGTGTGGACTGAGTCTTGTGGGTGGGAGTGTGGATCCCTGGCTCCAATTGTGCTGTTGGAGACCCTTGGACCCCTCTCTGTTGAGCAGAGTTTCCACTGCCTGAGACAATTTAATTGGAACCTGTGTCTGGGGCTGTCCACTCGGTGACATTCTGAGGTTGACCATCAAAGTTCTGTAGCAGAAAAGAACTTAAAGGTGGGGGCTGGGTAGTATAGCTTTTGTATCACTTCACAGTTGAGTTTTAAACGTAATTCTGTGGCTTCTTAGGATAGGGTAGAGGTTGGCTGATATCAAAACAGAGCTAGCTTGCGCTATCTCACCAAGTAGGTCCTCAGAATCTCCAGCCAAAACTCTGAAAAGGGCATTTGTAAGGTTGTAGGAGATAAGCCGCAATTACAAAGCCTAGTGCTTTGGTAAGGGGCTGTCTCTACTACAAGGGAACCCAAATTCAATCTCACCCTACCAGTTCTAATAACCAAATGGTGGAAAATAAACAAGGTGTATACCCAACAGAAGAACTCTGGCAACATGAATAACCAGAGTAGATCAACCCCCAGTACAAGAAATAACAAAGGAGATACGACTAAAGATGCCATGCATAGACAAATGGCAGCAATGTCAGAAGTAGAATTCAGAATATGGATTACAAATAAGATAAATAGAATGGAAGAAAAGATAAAAATTGAATTCCAAAGAGTAGTTCTAAAGTTGTCTCAAGAAATTAATAAATTCAAAGCCCAAGTCAGCAAAGATATGGACATAATGAGAAAAGCGATAGCAGAGCTCAAGAAAATGAAGAAGTTAGTTGAGGAACTCCAATATACAGTAGAATCCCTCAGTAATAGAGACCAGGTAGAAGAAAGTATCTCTGAAACTGAAAACAAAGCTTTTGAATATTCCCAAACACTCAAGGAAAAACTGATCATTCCCTGAGAGAGTTGTAGGATCACTCCAAAAGATCAAACATTCATCTTATAGGAATTGCCAAAGGAGAACAGGATGGTCCTACAGGTATAGATGCTCTACACCAAGAGATTTTAGAGGAGAATTCCCCAAGAATTTCAAGAGATACAGAACTTCAGATAGCAGACAGTTTCAGAACCCCAGCAAGACTCAATCCAAATAAAGCATCTATCTCCTAGACACATTGTGATTAACTTTGCCAAAGTTAAGATGAAGGAGAAAATTCTGCAAGCAGCCAGACATTAGAAAGGCATTACCTACAAAGGGGGATATATCAGAATGACTATAGATCTCTCAGCTGAAATGTTTCAAGCCAGAATAAGATGGTCATTGACCTTCAGTCTCCTAAAACTAAACAACTTCCTGCCCAGGATCCTGTATTCAGCTAAACTGAGTTTCATTTGTGATGGAGAAATCAAATACTTTAATGACATAGACATGTTGAAGAAATTTGCCATAACTAAACCAGCTCTCCAGGATATTCTCAGACCCATTCTCCACAACGTCCAGTGCAATGCTCTACCTCCAAAGTAAACTCACCCAGATATTTCTTAATAAAACCCAAGTTCCACAATGGTAAAAGGAGTAAGAATGTCCAATGGACATCTAAAAATCATGACACCCAAAACACAACAAGTCTTATCAGTTCTCTCAATTAATGTGAATGGTTTACATTATCCTCTAAAGAGGCACAGGCTGGCTGACTGGATACATAAACTCAGACCACATATCTGCTGTATACAAGAATCTCACCTTACCTTAAAGAATAAAAATAGACTTAGGGTGAAGGGATAGAGTTGTACAATGCAGGCAAATAGAAACCAAAAAAAAAGCAGGGGATACAATTTTAGTAGCAGATACAATTGGCTTGAAATCAACAAAGATAAAGAAATATAAGGAAGGTCACTACATACTTGTCAATGGAAACACTCAACATGAAGAGATTTCAGTAATTAACATTTATGCACCCTAGCAGAATGCTCCTCAATTCATAAAGCAGACCCTAATGGATATGAACAACTTGATATCTCCTTGCACTATAATAGTTGGAGATTTTAATACCCCCTTGGCAGTGTTGGATAGATCCTCTAAGAAGAAACCAAACAAAGAAATATTAGACTTAAACCTGACCCTTGGACAAATGGACTTTACAGACCTCTACAGAACATTTCACCATAATAAAACTGAATATACATTCTTCTCATCAGCCCACAGGTCATCCTCCAAAATAGATTATACTCTAGGACACAAGTCTAACCTCAGCAAATTTAAAAGGATAGAAATTATTTCTTGTATCTTTTCAGACCACTATGGAATAAAAGTTGAACTCAACAGCAACAGGAATCCTCATACTCAAACGAAGTCATGGAAACTAAATAATCTTAGGGTGAATGATAGCTGGGTCAAAGACGAGATTAGGAAAGAAATCACCAAATTTTTGGAACAAAATGATAATGAAAACACAAATTATCAAAACCTGTGGGATACTTCAAAGGTAGTCCTAAGAGGGAAAATTATAGCATTGGAAGCCATCATTACAAAAACAGAAAGAGAGGAAGTCAGCAACTTAATGGATCATCTCAAACAACTGAAAAAGGAGGAAAAATTCCAACCCCAACAAGCAGAAGAAAAGAAATAACCAAAATTAGGGCATAATTAAATGAAATTGAAAACAAAAGAATCAATCAGAAGATCAACGAAATAAAAAGTTTTTTTTTTTTTTTTAAAGATTAACAAAGTTGATAAACCATTGGCCAATCTAACCAGAAATAGAAAAGTAAAATCTCTAATATTGTCTATCAGAAATAATAAAGGAGAAATAACAACAGACACCTCAGAAATTCCAAAAATCCTCAATGATTACTACAAAAATCTTTAAATACGAAATATAGAAAATCTGAAAGAAATGGACCAATACCTAGAAGCACACCACCTTCCTAGACTCAACCAGAAAGAATTAGAAATATTGAATAGGCCTATATCAATCACTGAAATAGCATAAACAATACAAAATCTCCCAAAAAAAGAAAAGTCCAGGACGAGATGTCTTCACATCCGAATGCTATCAAACCTTTCAAGAGGAACTAGTATCTATATTATCCAACCTTTTCCAAAGCATAGAAATAGAAGGAAAACTTCCCAACACATTCTATGAAGTAAATATCACCCTGATACCCAAACCAGGGAAGGATCCAACAAAGAAAGAAAATTATAGACCAATATCATTAATGAATATCAATGCAAAAATATTCAATAAGATCTTAGCAAATAGAATTCAAAAACACATAAAAAAAAATTATACACGGTGATCAAGTTGGTTTTATTCCAGGGTTCTAGAGTTGGTTCAACATACACAAATCTATAAATATGATACATCACATCAATAAAATAAAAAACAAAGACCATATGATTCTCTCAATTCACACAGAAAAAGCCTTTGATAATATCCAGCATTCTTTCATGATCAGAACACTTAAGAAAATAGGCAAAGAAGGAACATTTCTTAAACTGATAAAGGCTATCTATAGCAAACCCACAACCAATATCATATTGAATGGCGTAAAATTGAAAACATTTCCACTCAGATCAGGAATAAGGCAAAGATGCCCATTGTCTCCACTGCTATTCAATATAGTAATGGAAGTCTTAGCCATCTCAATCAGGCAAGAAAAGGCGATCAAGGGTATCCAAATAGGGTCAGAGGAGATCAAACTCTCACTCACTCTTCACTGATGATATGATCCTATACTGGAAAATCCTAGGGACTCAACTTCGAAACTCTGAGAAGTGATTAAGGAATATAGCCGTGTCTCAGGATACAAAATTAATACTTACAAGTCAGTAGCTGTTATATATGCCAACAATAGTCAAGCTGAAAAAACAATCAAGGACTCTATTCTTTTTACAATAGTGCCAAAGAAGATGAAATATCTGGGAATTTACCTAACAAAGGATGTGAAAATGTCTATAAAGAGAACTGTGAAACTCTGAGAAAAGAAATAGCTGAATGATGTTAACAAATGGAAAAACATACCATGCTCATGGCTGGGAAGAATCAACATTGTTAAAATGTCCATGCTACCCAAAACAATCTACAAATTTAATGCAATCCCCATTAAAGCACCATTGTCATACTTTAAAGAACTTGAAAAAATGTACTTCATTTTATATGGAATCAGATAGCAAATACATTACTCAGGAATAAGAACAAATCAGGAAGTATCACGTTACCAGACTTCAGGCTATACTATAAATCTATAGTGATCAAAACAGCATGTTACTGGCACAAAAACAGGTAGATTTATGGCAATAGAGAACCAAGAGATGAATACAGCTACTTATTGTCATTTGATCTTTGACAAGCCTATCAAAAATATTAACTGGGAGAAAGACTCCCTATTTAACAAATGGTGCTGGGTGAACTGGCTGGTGACCTGTAGAAGACTAAAACTGGACCCTCACCTTTCACCATTAAAAAAATTGATTCTCAATGCATAAAAGATTTAAACTTAAGACATGAAACTATAAAAATACTAGAAGAGAGTATAGGAAAAACACTTGAAGAAATTGGCCTGAGAGAATATTTTATGAGGAGAACCCCACCTCCCCCCCCCCACTCCCCAGCAATTGAAGCAATACCAAAAATACATTACTAGGATCTGATCAAACTAAAAAAGCTTTTGCACAGCCAAGAGCACAGCAAGTAAAGCACACAAACAACCTTCGGAATGGGAGAAGATTTTTGCAGGTTATGCTTCTGACAAAGGTCTGATAACTAGAATCTACAGAGAACTCAAACTTATCAATAGGAAAAGAACAAATAACCCCATTTCTATGTGGGCAAGAGACTTGAACAGAAACTTCTCTGATGAAGACAGGTGCATTGCCTACAAACATATGAGAAAATGCTCGTCATCTATTATCAGAGAAATTCAAATCAAAACCTCTTTGAGATATCATCAAACCATAACACCTGTAAGAACTCTACTTTGAATACTTTATACTTCTGGATGAAATGTTTTAGTATGTATTATTTATGTAATTGCTTATTGCTTTAACTAATACTTATACTAACTCTAACAGTTAGTCCACATTACAAAATCCCAAAACTACAAATGTTGGAGTGGATACAAGGAGAAGGGAACGCTTCTATGCTGCTGGTGGGAATGCAAGCTAATATGACCTTTTTGGAAAGAAGTTTGGAGAACATTCAAGGACCTAAAAGTAGGCCTACTGTTCGATCCTGCAATTTATCTACTAGATATAAACCCAGATGATCAAAAATTATTTTACAACAAAGACATTTGCACCAGAATGTTTATTGCAGCCCAATTCATAATAGCCAAGACATGGAAACAGCCCAAGTGCCTATCAACCCATGCATGGATTACCAAATTGTGGTATTTGTACACAATGGAGTACTATACAGCCATGAAAAATATGGAGACTTCACATTTTTTGTTTACCTGGATAGAGCTGGAACATATTCTTCTTAGTAAAGGATTTCATGATTTGAAAAGAAAAGTATCAAACATACCCAATACTACTATGAAATCAATATATAATCACCTACATACTCATATGAATGGCAAAACTTAACTATAGTCCAGAAAGTAGAAAGGAAGAGGAGAGAGGTGAGAGGGGAGGGGGGACATATGAGGAGGGAGGGTATTTTGGGGGACCTCACCTAATGTGCATGATGCAATGGTACATTTCAAAACTATTAAGAAATGAGTATAAATGTGATGAATGTGTTACTCAGTTCAATGTAAGCATTTCACATTATGATCGAAGCAGTACCC
>CAUYPK010124999.1:0-10748 GCA_963574355.1 Loris lydekkerianus | reverse complement strand
TAGAAGCAGATCCATCGAGCTACTTCCGCGTAGCAACGACTCAGCAAGGCCCGGCCTGAAACTGCCTCTACCTAGATACAGCCAATGTGGTACCATGCCACTGGCCCAACCCTGTCACTCACCTCTTCCCCTGCCTTCTTTCCCCTTTCCCTGCCCCTTCTCCACAATAAAAAAAAAAAATTAAAAAAAAAAAAAAAAAAAAAAAAAAAAGGAAGACAGAGTGGCCCTTATAAAATAAAGAAAAAATACTAGAGATGTTTGAAATGCTGGCTGGCTGTGATTCCCTAATATGAATACATGGTATGAAGTTAATCAGGCTGCCCCAATCTATTTTCTTTGTTTTGAGCCAGAATCTCACTTTGTCACACAGGGTAGAGTGACGTGGCGACACAGCTCACAGCAACCTCCAACTCTTGGACTTAAGCAATTCTCATGCCTCTCCCAAGTATCTGGGACTACAGGCACCCACCACAACGCCTGGCTATTTTTAGAGATGAGATCTTGCTCTGGCTCAGGCTGGTCTCGAACCTGTGAACTCAGGCAATCCACCCACCTTGGTCTCCCATGGTGCTGGGATTATAGTTGCGAGCCACCAGGGCACTCCCCAGCCTATTTTTCAGTCCCTGCTTTATTTGTTCTCTTTATCTTCTGAAATGGTGCTAGCTGATTCTGAGACATAGCGTGGATGGAGCCATTCACAACTAAATCGTTTGATTGTTCTAATAAACAAACAATAAGATTTCAATGCTGAAATCTAACTGATCTCTTCGGGTGGTTAAATAAATTAAAAAGAATTTGACAAGGTGAAATACTTCCATATGCCATTTCCCTCTCTCCCTGTTGTATCTTCCCTGCTGACCATGACAGTGGGGAGGAGTCCTGGTACATTCAGGCACAGAAGAAAGCCTATTGTTTTTTTTGTTTGTTTTTGTTTGTGTGTTTTTGAGACAGAGTCTCACTTTGTCACCCTTGGTAAAGTGCAGTGGCATCATAGCTCACAGCAACCTTAAACTCTTAGGCTTAAGCAATTCTCTTGCCTCAGCCTCCCAAGTAGCTGGGACTATTGGCACCTGCCACAACGCCAGGCATTTTTAGAGATGGAGTCTTGCACTGGCTTGGGCTGGTCTCAAACCTGTGACCTCAGACAATCTGCCTGCCTTGGCCTTCTAGAGTGTTAGGATTACAGGTGTGACCTAGGGCTCTCACCGTTGGATGGTAAGCACCATTATTCCTACAATACAGCTCTTATAAACAGCAAGATTGGCTCGGCACCTGTAGCGCAGTGGTTGTGGTGCCTGCCGCATACACCAAGGCTGGCAGGTTAGAACCCAGCTTGGGCCAGCTAAACAACAATGACAACTGCAACCAAAAAATAACCAGGCGTTGTGGCAGTTACCAGTAGGTCCAGCTACTTGGGAGGCTGAGGCAAGAGAATCGCTTAAGCCTAAGAGTTAGAGTTTGCTGTGAGCTATGACGCCATGGCACTCTATCTAGGACCACATAGTGGGTCTCAGAAAAAAAACCAAAATAAATACATATATATATATATATATATAAATAAACAGCAACATTTTGCTTTCAAGTTATGAATCAGTAGTCTTTTTTCCCACATCGTCGGGCCTTTATGAGCCTTGTTGAAACTCAAGCCTTATTGTGGTCCTTTCACTGAGAGGTGAATGGGGAGCTGGGAGCTGGGCACCACCAGCCTTTCCTGCCCCATTCCATTCATCACAGCTATGTGAGTTCCGTTAGAACTTTTTCTGCACTATATGAAATATCATCCTCAGGCACACATGGTCATGGATGGGCTTTGTCCAATGCCCACTGGACAATTAATTAATAGAAGAATCTGTAGCTGTGCCTGGAAGACACTGGGAGAGTGGGTGGGCAGGAGTGGGGGGGCACATGCTCTACTGACACTGGCTGCAGGCTCCCACAGTGAGACTGCTGAGCATAGTCTTTTCTTAAACAAGAGCAAGCAGCAAATGCCTTCCAGAATTGGCCATCCAACTGGCCCCCAATTTCACACCAACTCAAATGACTACTGCTACTGAAGAATAAGAGAAATGCTCACTGGCCCTACTGAGTCAAGCCTGAGTGACGTGAGGCCAGGAGCCAGGGAGACTCCTGAGAGAACGTTCCAGGCAGAGGGGACAAAAGGACACGGCTCCAGGCTGGGATAGGTTTGGCGTCTGAGATCTCTCCCATGGCAGACAGCAAGCGGGGGTGGGGTGGGGGGTGGGGGGCCTGTATGGCACTGAACAGGACATGCTCAGTCCTGCCTCTCAGACCTACCAGTCAGGTAGTTAGTCTGCCTTGCTTAAGGCAGATGCTTTGCCCATTCTGAAGAGGAGAGCAGAAATTCCCTTTCTTCTCAGGAAATGCTGAGTGTCAGGGAATACATGTGCAGTACAGGGTTAACTTGTTAGAATTCAGTTGATAAAATCCTGAACATTCCAAAGCAGGACTGGCCCTTGACCAGTGCCTGCCCGGAAGATAACCCCTGACCCCTAGAACATCCTGCCTGATAAGAGTGACTTTTATGCCCAGGCCTTGGCCATGCCCTCAGCTTCTGCTATCAGTTTGATTTATGGTGAATGCCCGTTTTTTGTTTTTTTGGACAGAGTCTTACTATATCGCCCCCGGTAGAGTGCTGTACCATCACAGCTCACAGCAACCTCAAACTCTTGAACTTAAGCAATTCTCTTGCCTCAGCCTCCCACATAGCTGAGACTACAGGCGCCTGCCACAATGCCCAGCTATTTTTTGTTGTTGTTACAGTTGTCACATTGCTGTTTAGCAGGCCTGGACCCGTTCAAACCCGCCAGCCCCAGTGCATGTGGTTGGCATCCTAACCCCTGAGCCACACGCAGAGCCATGAATGCCTGTTTTTATTTGTTGGGAGTCCTGGGCATGGTGCATCAGTTTAACCTCTGGACAGATGGGGCAGCTGTGGAATGGACAGCTAAGGCCAGCCGCATGGATACTCCATGTCTACATGACCGACCTCCAACAAAAATTTCAGACATCAAGATTTGAGGAAGTTTTCATTGTTGACAATGCTTTGTAGTGTGTCACTGGGAGGATTAAGTGTTGTCTGGGTGACTGTAGTGGGGGAGGACAACTGGATGTCAGCCCCTAGCTTCTCCTGAACACTGTCCTATTGTGCATTTTCCCTATGCTGATTATTTGTATTTTATTTTATTTTTGAGACAGAGTCTCAAGCTGTTGCCCTGGATAGAGTGCTATGGCATCACAGCTCATAGCAACCTCAAATTCTTGGGCTTAAGCGATTCTCTTGCCTCAGCCTCCCAAGTAGCTGGGACTACAGGTGCCCACCACAACTCCTGGCTATTTTTTTTTTTTTTTTTTTTTTTGGTTGTAGTTGTTGTTGTTTGGCAGGCCTGGGCCGGATTCGAACCCCCCAGGTCCAGTGTATGTGGCTGGCTGCTGAGCTACAGGTACTGAGCCCCATGCTGATTTTTTTTTTTTTTAAGAGACAGAGTCTCACTTTGTCGCCCTCAGTAGAGTGCTGTGGCATCACAGCTCACAGCAACCTCCAGGTCTTGAGCTTAGGTGATTCTCTTGCCTCAGCCTCCCAAGTAGCTGCGACTACAGGGGCCCGCCACAACACCCGGCCATTCTTCGTTGCAGTTTGGCCGGGGCTGGGTTTGAACCCACCACCCTCGGTATATGGGGCTGGGGCCCTACTCACCGAGCCACAGGCACCGCCCCCTATGCTGCTTTTAATTCATATTCTTTTCCACCGCAAGTTCTGGCAAGCCCTTCACATGTTCTTTTACTAACAGGCTGTGATGTGAGCAAAAGTGCTTGTATAAGTTCTGTGAGCACTTCCTGCAAATCACTGAACCTGACAGTGCTCTGAGGGTGCCTGGGACACAGAGTTAAGCTTATTCCACTTATTCTCCCATCATCTCACCCGTAGGGTCAAAGGTCCAGCAGGAAGAGTCTGACCGACTAAATTGATTGCCCCTCATTGGCCGGGGTGGGGGCAGGGGCAGAGTACCTGGACCTATTAAAGGTACCTTGAGTGGGAAGGAGAATTCCCAAAATTGCTGGTGTCAGCAAGAGGGACCTAGGATACTAGCCAAGTAGCCAATGTCCACATGAGCCACAGAAATGGGCACCAGGGCTGGCAGAAAAAAGTCGAGTCCTGAGAAGACGATGACCAGGAAATGGTGTGAAGTCCAGGTTTCTTGTCACCAGTTGCTGACATCAGGAAATCACAGTCCCAGGAGGGTAAAGCTGCCGGGCAAAGCAAGATGTCAAATACGCAGAAACTTTTGTTGTAGATTGAATTGTGTCTCCTATAACATGTGTTGAAGTCCTAACCTCAGTACCTATCAATCTGAATATTTGAAAATAGGGTTATTGCAGATGTAATCAGGTTAAGATGAGGCCATCCTGGATTTGGGTGAGCCCTAACGCAATGAGTATTGTCGTTAGAGGGAGAGAGAGAGATTAGGTGACACACAGACACACAGGGAGAGTGCCCCCTGAGGGTGGTGGTGGAGGCTGGAACCAAGCCACCAAAACCTGGGACCACCAAGGGACACTGACCGCTAGAATCATGGAGGGGCAGGGAAAGGTTTTAGCCTCAAGAGCTGTAAGAGAATAAATTTCTCTCAGCTTAAGCACCCCAGTTTGTGGCAACCTGTTTTGGAGGCCACAGGAAACAATGCTGATTTATACTGGGAAGTAGACTTCTGGTTTAACAAATATCCGGAAATGTGAAACTGGATTTGGAATTGGGTTATGAGTAGAGGCTGGAAGAAGTTTGAGGTGCTCGATAGAAAAAGGCTAATCAGGGCGGCGCCTATGGCTCAAGGAGTAGGGTGCCAGCCCCATATACCAGGGGTGGCGGGTTCAAACCCAGCCCCAGCCAAAAACTGCAAAATAAATAAATAAATATATATATATGCATATATATATATACATATATATATAAAGATTAAAAAAAAAAAGAGAAAGAAAAAGGCTAATCAGGCCGGGTGCAGTGGCTCACGCCTGTAATCCTAGCACTCTGGGAGGCCAAGGCAGGTGGATTGCCTGAGCTCACAGGTTCAAGATCAGCCTGAGCCAGAGCAAGACCTCATCTCTAAAAATAGCCAGGCATTGTGGTGGGTGCCTGTAGTCCCAGCTTCTCAGGAGGCTGAAACAAGAGAATCTCTTGAGCCCAAGAGTTTGAGGTTGCTGTGAGCTATGATGCCACCGCACTCTACCCAGGACAGCAAAGTAAGACTGTCTCAAAAAAAAAAAGAGAGAAAAAGTAAAAAGAAAAAGTATAGATCATTGTTGAGAGAAATATGGGTGTTAATGGTGATTCTAGAGAGCTCTGAAAGAAGCCAGGAGAAAGTTTCTGTTGCCATAGAGAACATGCACATCATGATGAGCAGAATGCTGGCCCTGCAGCTTGGTATGTGGATAACACAGGTGCTTCTGGGGCGGCCCTAGGGAAACAATGATGGGTACTTACTGGATGCTGGAGGAAAAGTGACCTTTGTTACAAAGTAGCAGAAATGTAGCTGAATTGTGTTGTGCTATTGGGTAAAAAGTAGAACATGTAAGGGATGAACTTGAATATTCAGCTGAGAAGATTTACAAACAAAGTGTGGTTTCTTCTTGGTACTTATATAAAATGCATTCAGAAAGGGATAAACGGAGGAATGAACTACGAAGCAAAAAAAGGATCCAGAGCTTGAAGATTTGGAATATTATCAGTGTATCCATAAGATGGGAAAATTGTGCTCCAGAGATTTGACAGCACATTGAAAAGATCATTTATTATGATCAAGTGGGACTTATCCCAGGAATGCAATGACAGTTCGACATATTTAAATGTATAAATGTAATATACCACATTAACAGAATGAAGGACAAAAAAACATATAATTGTCTCAATAAGTGCAGAAAAAGCATTTGGTGAAATCCAACATCTCTTCATTAACAACAAGTTTCAACAAACTAGCCACGGAAGGTTTATACCTTGGCACGGTAAAGACCATATGTGACAAACCCACAGCTGGCATTATACACAATGGGGGGGGGGAGCTTTTCCTCTAAGATCGGGGACAAGACAAGAATGGTACTCACCCTTACCACCTCTATTCAACACAGTACTAGAAGTCTTAGCCAGAGAAAACAGAAAAGAAAAAGAAATAAAAGGCATCCAAATAAGAGAGGACAGGGTCAAATTGGCTCTGTTTGCAGATCTTACATATGATTTTATATAAAGAAAATCCCAAACAGGCCACCAAAAATCTATTAGAATTAATTAGTGAATTCAGAAAAGCTTCAGGATACAATTTTTTTTTTTTTTTTTGAGACTGAGTCTCACTCTGTCACTCTCAGTAGAATGCTATGACATCATAGCTCACAGCAACCTCAAACTCTTGGGTTTAGGCAATTACAGGAATGACCCACTGTGCCCAGCACCCAGTGACTCTCTCTCTCTCTCTCTTTTTTTTTTTGTAGAGACAGAGTCTCATTTTGTCACCCTCGGTAGAGTGGTATGGTGTCACAGCTCACAGCAACCTCCAGCTCCTGGGCTTAGGCAATTCTCTTGCCTCAGCCTCCCCAGTAGCTGCGACTACAGGCGCCCGCCACAATGCCCAGCTATTTTTTGTTGCAGTTTGGCAGGGCCGGGTTTGAACCCGCCACCCTCGGTATACGGGGTCGGGTGCCCTACTCACTGAGCCACAGGCACCGCCCCACAGTGAATCTCTTGAACTTACTCCTCTATCTAATTGAAATTTTGTGCCCTTGACCAACATCTCCCGAACTCCACCACTCAGCCTCTGACAACCATCATTCTGTTTACTCTTGTGAGTTCAGCTTTTTTGGATTCCTCATACAAGTGAGATCATATGGCAATGATATTTGTCTTATCTTTCTGTGCCTGACTCATCCTGACTTATTTCACTTAACATAATGTCCTCCAGATTCATCCAAATTGTAACAAAATGACAGGACTTCCTTTTATTTTATTTATTCATTTATTTATTTTTTGAGATAGGTAGACCATGTCACCCTAGGTAGAGTGCCATGGTATCATAGCTCACAGCAACCTCAAACTCGTAGGCTCAAGCGATTCTCTTGACTCAGCCTCCCAAGTAGCTGGGACCACAGGTGCCTGACACAGTGCCAGGCTATTTTTTGTTGCAGTTGTCATTGTTGTTTTTACCTTGTTCAGGGCCAGATTCGACCCCACCAGCCTTGGTATATGTGGCTGGTGCCATAACCACTGTGCTATGGGTGCCAAGCCACGGCATTCCTTTTTTCCTCCTTCCTTCCCTTTTTCCCTCCCTCCTTCCCTCTCTCCTTTCTTCCACCCCACCTCAGCCTCTGACAGTGCTAGGATTACAGGTGTGAGCCACTTTGCCTGGCCAAGTTTGTCAATTTTTTAAAATAAAATAAAACATGTTTTCAACAGTGTGTTCTGGAAAAACACAGCAACGGTGTGGCAAACTCTTGGTGAAGAGATTAGCTGTGGATTTAATCAACAATCTCGGCAGAAAAACTCAGCTTGAAAGCAGGCAGAAAACAATCCTCACGGGAAGAAAAACAGACACAGAGACCTGTGGATAAACACAGGGCAGGATGCCAGGAGAAGGCAGAGGCAGAGATAGGGGTGATGTGTCCACAAGTCAAGGGGTGTGGCAGCCTGCAGGAGCTCAGACTTCCAGATTCCAGAATTACGAGGGAATAAATTTATGTTGTTTTAAGACACTTGGTTTGAGGTGGTTTGTTATGTCAGCCTTTGTAAACTAACACACACACTTTAAAAAAGAATTGTGTAGCAAAACCCTTTGGTTGAGGAAGGATCTTGGGGGAGGAGAATTAGACTAAGCTCTTAGAGGGCAATTTGGCAGTATCTATAAATATAAATTTATGTGTACCTTTTAATAAAGCAAATCTACTTCAAATCTGCTTACATATTTGCACAAAGGAAAACATTCAAGGTCAATTTATTGCAACATTGTTTATCCGAGCAAAAGACAGCACCTATCAGTAGAAGCCAGACAGACACAGAACACCCAATAACACACAAAAGAACATGCCAGTATTGCCAACATTTTCTTTAAAAAGAGAGGTGTGAGGGCAGCGCCTGTGGCTCCGTGAGTAGGGTGCCGGCCCCACGTACCAAGGGTGGCGGGTTCAAACCCAGCCCCAGCCAAACTGCAACAAAAAATAGCAGGGCGTTGTGGCAGGTGCATGTGGTCCCAGCTACTCAGGAGGCTGAGGCAAGAGAATCACCTAAGCCCAAAAGCTGGAGGTTGCTGTGAGCTGTAACACCACAGCACTCTACCGAGGGCGATAAAGTGAGACTCTGTCTCTAAAAATGAAATAAAATAAAAGAGAGGTGTAAGACAAATATGGTGAAAATATCTAATGATATCACAGAATGCAACAGCAAAATATACAACCGGGGACCTCTACAGGACCGAAATCATCCAGTTTCTTAAATAAGTTACAGGGAAAGAAAAAGCAGAGGATTGAGACACTGATCACATAAACAGATCCTTGGGGAGTTCTGGTTCTGATATGGCCAGAATTGACCTTTCTGCAGAAAGCAACTAGAAATTGTGAACAAAACTAAACAAAATGCAGCAACTCCAATATTCAGAGCATATAAAAGCTGGCAGATAAGGGAGAGGAATCAGTACCTGGGAGAAGGGCCACCTTGGGATGGATATTTCATTTTCACAGTTTTTAGCCCAAAGGTAAGCAAAAATCCATGTGAGATACAGTGGCTAAAACTCCAATAGAAAATCTGCAGTCAGGCAGGTGAGGGGCAGTGGCTCACGCCTGTAATCCCAGCACTCTGGGAGGCTGAGGTGGGTAGACTGCCTGAGCTCAGAGTTTTGAGACCAGCTTGAGCCAGAGCGAGAACTTGTCTCTAAAAAAAATAGTCAGGCATTGTGGCGGGCACCTGTAATCCCAGCTACTTGGGAGGCTAAGGCATGAGGATCGCTTAAGCCCAAGAGTTTGAGGTTGCTGTGAACTGTAACGCCATGGCACTTAAATAAATGAATAAAAATAAAAAAGAAAATCTATAGTCTTTCTGTCCCGAGAAATCAAGACATCAGGCCAGGCATGGTGGCTCACGCCTATAGTCCTAGCACTCTGGGAGGCTGAGGCAGGAAGACTGCTTGAGCTCATGAGATCAAGACCAGCCTGAGCAAGAGCGAGATCCTGTCTCTACTAAAAATAGAAAAACTGAGGCAAGTGGATTATTTGAGCCCAAGAGTTTGAGGTTGCTGTAAGCTATGATGCCACAGCACTCTACCTGGGGTGACAGCTTGAGACTATGTCTCAAAAAAAAGAAAGAAAGAAAGAAAGAAATCAAGAGATCAGAGTTCAGGCAAACAACAGGTACTGCAAAATGAGGGAGAAAATCTGAAATGAAAAGAAGCCATGGGTTGACACCCATAGCTCAGTGGGTATAGCACTGGCCACATTACACAGAGGCTAGCAGTTTCAGACCCAGGCCGGGCCAGTTAAAACAACAATGACAACTGTGGCAACAGAAAAAAAATGGCTGGGCGTTGTGGTGGGTGCCTGTGGTCCCAGCTACTTGGGAGGCTGAGGCAAGAGAATTGCTTAAGCAGGGCAGTGCCTGTGACTCAGTGAGTAGGGCGCCAGCCCCACATAATGAGGGTGGCAGGTTCAAACCCGGCCCTGGCCAAACTGCAACAAAAAATAGCTGGGCATTGTGACAGGTGCCTATAGTCCCAGCTACTCAGGAGGTTGAGGAAAGAGAATCACTAAGCCCAAAAGCTGGAGTTGCTGTAAGTTGTGACGCCACGACACTCTACCGAGGGTGACAAAGTGAGACTCTGTCTTTAAAAAAAAAAAAAAAAAAGAGAGACAGAGAGATAGAGAATTGCTTAGTCCAGGAGTTTGAGGTTGCTGTGACCTGTGATACCATGGCACTCTACCCAGGGTGACAGCTTGAGACTCTGTCTCAAAAAAAAGCTTATCACTGAACCCACATTCACACACAGACTCAAAACTGTTCATCAAAGAAAGATTAACTAAGGAGAGAGTTGAACTGACATTCAAAAAGCAAAATCTGAAGTTTGGATTCAGTTGAGTCAGAAAGTTAATTACCTACTAAAATAAGACAAACAAAACAAAACAAACACACCCAGCACTCTTCAGGGTACCATAACAGTTTAGAATCTCTACAACATAACATTCACAGTGTCTACATTAAAGAAAAGATTACTCAATTATGAAGAACAAGAAAAAAAAAAAATGGAATCAATAAAAAAGAACCAAAAAGAAATTCTACAAATTCTCTGGCTGAAAAATATGATACTTAGCCTTAAAAATTCACTGGAGTTCCCGTAGCTCAATGGGTAGGGAGCCAGAGGCAGCCCAAGTGAAGGCTGCACAGAAGTAGGGTGGGGTCTCAGTTGAGTAACTCTCAGCCTGGGAACCCCAATTGTGCAACGGTGCGTCTCACAAACCTGCCTATTCTATACTCCAGATAAAGACATTATTACCCTGGGATATAAGCAAATACCTGAGACAGCCTGGGAACTCCCAATTGTGCAACAGTGCATCTCACAAACCTGCCTATTCTTTTTTTTTTTTTTTTTTTTTATTGTGGAGAAGGGGCAGGGAAAGAAGGCGGGGGAAGAGGTGAGTGACAGGGTCGGGCCAGTGGCATGGTACCACATTGGCTGTATCTAGGTAGAGGCAGTTTCAGGCCGGGCCTT
>CAUYPK010124998.1:0-104618 GCA_963574355.1 Loris lydekkerianus | reverse complement strand
TCAGTTTAGCTGGATACAGGATCTGGGGTTGAAAGTTATTTTGCTTTAGGAGATTAAAAGTCGATGACCACCCTCTTCTGGCTTGAAAAGTTTCAGCAGAGAGATCTGCAGTCATTCTAATATTCTTCCCTTTGTAGGTAATGGATGTCTTACATCTGGCTGCTTTCAGAATTTTCTCCTTCATATTAACTTTAGTGAAGTTAATTATGGTATGCCTAGGGGTGTCTTATATGGATCCAGTCATGCTGGGGTTCTGAAACTGTCTGCTATCTGAATTTCAGAATCTCTTGGCATGTCTGGAAAATTCTCTTTCATAATTTCATGGAGAAGGGCCTCTGTGCCCAGTGAGGCCACTTCATCACTTTCAGGGATTCCAATGAGGTGGATATTTGCCTTCTTTGAATTATCCCAGAGTTCTCTGAGAGAATGATCTGTTTTTGCTCTCCATTTCTCTTCCTCTTTGAGAGTTTGGGAGCATTCAAAAGTCTTTGTCTTCAGTGTCAGAAATCCTTTCTTCTGCTTGCTCTACTCTGTTACTGAGGGATTCTACTGTATTTTTCAGATCTTTGAGGGCTGCAAATTCTTGCTTCAGTGCATCAAAATCTTTGGTGGTTTTGTCTTTAAATTCATTAAATACTTGAGACAACTTTTGATATTCTCCTCGAATTTCTAATTCCGACTTTTGAATTGCTGCTTGAATTTCTAATTTCAAATTTTCCTCCATTTTATTAATCTTGTTTGCAATCCAAATTCTGAGTTCGATTTCTGACATTTTAGCCAGCTGTTTATGAATGGGATACTCAGTTACATCTCCCATATCTTTCCTTGGGGGAGTTGATCTATTCTGCTTATTCATGTTACCAGAGTTTTTCCGCTGATTCCACCCCATGATTATTTTACACCATTTGATTTTTCCCCTGGAGCTTTTTCGAGGATCCAAACAGTGCTATGGCCTGAGAAACTGGGGTCCTGTTTGGTATGGTGGAGCTAAGTGGTTCTGTCTTGTTTTCAGTGAAATAGTTACTCTGGATTGAAGTTTCAGGGGGCCTGCCTTTCTGTCCCAGATCTGTTCCGTGGTAGTTGCCACCTGAGTAGATGCCCGGCCTCCTCTGGTTGCCCCGGGAGACAGGGGTTGTGGCTTCAGAATATCCGGGAGTGAGCCCTATTGTTGCTAAAGGATGGCTGCTGCTCTTCACCTTGGGAAACCACTGGTCCGGTGTGGTTCCCTCTCAGCCGACCATCCTCTCCTCACTCCCATGCCCCAGAGTCAGCACTGACCAGCTGCAGTTTAGGCACTGTCCACACCCCTTGAGAAATCACCCAAGAATCTGGACTCCTGGGGTACAAACTTCCAGACCTCAGAGTGAGAGTGGAGGAGAGTGCTGGAAGCTCAGAGTTGCAGGTAGAGAATATATGCAGTTTTTTATAGTTTTATCCCTGGCAGGAGAAAGCTGTGGCACCCTAGTAGGGGAGGTAGGTCCAGTTTTTAGAGGGTCTCTCCTGTGGAGTGGAGTGGGAGGGCCTATGAACTCTGCTCGTTTGTTTGTGGGGCACTCCAAGCTGTTCTCATGGGGGAGAGGACTCCCATCCACTTGGTGATGGATTTTGTACCTTTTGTTTGTATCCTTGAAGTCACAACTCACCTCAGTGGGGTTGATATGCATTCTTCAACCTTCTCTCTTGGTGCAGCTCAAATCTACCAGGTTACTTGCTAAATTTCTGTCCTTTAACTCTCCTTCTGGACGGGAGCTTCTGTGGAAAGCTGGCTTCAATCAGCCATCTTCCAAACACAATCATGTTAACAAGACACCTTGATTATTCATTTGTACAGTGAAAATTAATTGAATGCCACCTGTGCCAGGATTTCTGTTAGGCAATGGCAACAAAGTAATCAGCAAGAGTGATATAGTCTCTTACTGCCTTGATCTTCTCTTCATATAGGAAAGACAGAAAAGTAAATAAAAACTATCAGGAAAACACTGCATAGTAAGTGAGATGATAAGCTCCAGTGTGGGCTGATGGGTCATGTGGAATCCGGCAGTGAGGGGATCCAGGGATGCTCTGGCGTAATGAGGAACATGGCACCACACACAAATCAATAAGATGAGAAGCCTCCTACTCACCTTAGATTTAAAGATTTGAGTCCCGAAACAGCTTTTCTTCTGCTCTAAGCTGACAAACTTTTAGAATCAATAAATATTCATGAGTAAGCATTTTGTTTGAAAACCAGTTACAAAATGTCAAGTAATAGAGACCCACATCCCTCAGGGATAGTTAGCATCTTTTAAGGAAGAAAGGGAGACAGGCTCTTAATTTAGACACCCTGGTAATCACTGGCAATCACCAGTCAGCAATAATAGAAATGGGGATTCAGAAAGACTTAATAACCTTCTAAAGTGGAGCATTTGGCAAAGCTTGTCCAAGAGCAAGTTGGTGTGAGGCTGTTGGGCTCCCTAATCTCCTTCCACCTTCACCCCCTCAAAGAATCCATTTTGTGTACAGCCTACAATTCACAGTAGAGTTCAACTGTTATAAACCAGAATAATAGCATCTTTGGCAGGAATGCTCACAAAAATAACAGGGGACCAGCAGGAGGCCTGTGAGAGCACCCTGGGGGGCTGAAATGCAAAGCTTCTTGCACTTGTAAGATAATGGGATGAAATTCCTTTTGGCCACCTGTAGTGTAAAACAGAAACCCTCTAAGAGATAAAATTTTATAACAACCTGAACCTCCTTTACCATCCTTAACATCCTCCCCTTGCCTTTTAGCTTCATGTACTTCCCCCCACAAACAAAATTCAATTACCTTAAATAACCCTTCAATAATTAATGTGCTTTTATTTTTAAAACAAACATCTGCAGTTGCAGGAAGTGTTCATAAATGTCAGTCTGTTTTTGACACAGCATCTTCTCTGGTACTGTCACTTCCTTCAAGTCACTTGTCAAAGAGGCAACAGAATGACACAAAGTGAAAGAAGGTTTTAGGAAGGGGAGAAGAAGGAAGCAGACATGTAAATCTCTCCTCTGATATCACCACAGTGCTTGCAGAATTCCTAAATCAGATTCTATAAGAAAGGTTGAAGGGACGTGTGATGTGAGAAGAAAGAGAGGTGAAGTTCATGTCTGACATCTGAAGGGTTCTGATCATCAACTGAAAATTTCTGAGTTAATCAGAAATTAATTTTAAGTCTCGGTAGGGATGACAGCATGGGTAGGGAGGCTAGGATCATATCTATCTATTTGGTGTATTTTCAGTGCTGTAAAAATGTTTAATGTTACTATTCATGAACTTATTTTGAAAGTAATGGAATTTCAGAGATAAATACAAACTATTGTGTGGCCTCTGGGGTATCATTTTAAGAAATCACTAGGAAGTCATGGAAAAACCTTGAGCATATGCATATGTCTTTAAAGGTGGAAACACCTTTGCACTCGTGCCTAATTGGAAACATGATTGATCATGTGGGAAAAATCTGGAAAAAAATAAACCTTTAGTTTCTAAAAGGTTATTTCACATTATACAACTATCCTCACTTAGGTTTATCTTTCCACCATCTGAAAATTAAATGAATAATAATATTTTACTGTAGGATAATATTTAGAAATGAACATATCCTACATCAAGCACACAAAGTGAACTCAGGGTGAGTTTAAAATGGCTTGCTATTCTTACAGAGGGTTAAGAGACCTGGGTCCCCCTGGGACACGCACAGAGTTAGCTTGCCTGAAGTTAAAATTCCATAAGCCATTTTACAAATGTTTTGGGCTAGATTTGGTTGCAAATGCATTTCATAAGCTTACAACTGGAGGAGTTTCTTCGTACTGAAGCTGGAGAAATTGAACTAGGGAATTGATATGAACTTTCCAACATTTAGTAAATTAATGCTTTGGTTCTCTGCCCTGGGGAGTGAGCTACCATCCAATCTTGATTGGCTAGTGGTCAGGAGTACAGGAACTTTTGCCAGGCTTAGCGTACTATATACTGGTTGGTTTAAGCACTAGGCAATTAAAGGTATTGACAAGCCTTCTTACATTTCCAGAATAGCTCTGGAAAGCAAAGGTGTGCAGGGGTGAAGGCAAAACTTCCCTTTTGTGCTCTAAAGGTTATTTTAGTGAATCATTTTCTATTCCTCAGTAGTTGCTGCATACAGGTCATAGCAAATAAGTTTTACCAGAAGAGACAGAGGAACACGCAGAGTACATCTTTACACTACGCATGTACTCTGTATTTATAGAACATTTTTCATTTCAACATCTCAAAATAACTTCAAGCATACTTTTCAGTTGGAAGGTTACTTCCTTGTGAAAAACATTAGGATGCTTACTCACTAGGGTTCATAAATAACCCAAGGTCACTCCCTACATTGGAGTGAAGGTCTAGGACATAGATCTACATGAGAGACGAGAGAGAGAGAGAGAGAGAGAGAGAGAGAGAGAGAGAGAGAGAGAGAGAGAGAACAGACACACTGACTCTCCAGGCCAAATTAGCATTCTAATCTTTCTGAAACCTGAAACTAGAATTTTCTCAAAGAAAGAACCAAGGCCCCAAAGTCTAACCTTAGATCTGGATTCTCTTCTGGATGTGCTGGGAGCTGGGGGTGAAAGCAAAATCCTGGGGTCATTTATTCCCCCATTTTAAAACCAGATGATCAGTTCATTTAATGTATTGTCGTCAAAGTATTTGATATGGAGAAAACAGTGATCTTAGATGACACTTATCAGATTTTCAAGGTAGCTACCTGCAGTCCTAAAATGTCAGTGTTTTAGGTAGCCATCTGCATTCTTGGTTCTTGGGGTGCTTTTGGCGGAAGAATGACAAGACTCCCTAAAGTAAGGCAAGCATGAAAGAAAGTTTATTGAGGAAGAGAAAGATTGGCTCACAGAGCAAGATACATGTGCCATCGAGAGCAACCAGGCCTTCACTGTCTCAATAAAACAAGGCACAGACACCTGGGGTATGGCCTGCAGTTCTGTTTTACACTGTCCGGGTTGGGCCTACCTTGTGGTTCAGAGGTCACCTTGGAACCAGAGTCTTACTGTACATGTAGACCTCCTGTGAACCTCTCAGAAAGCCCATTGTGGGAGATGTCGACTGCAATGTAGATTTACACTAATGACGTGATAATTAGGCTGGCTGTTTTCAGTAACCTTGAAGATTGTTGTAGTTGTCAGGCTTATGGGCTAGAGAAGCATCTACATTCTTTTGCTCCTGGTACACTAAGTTCTGATTGGTACATTGGTAGGGTGGGCTCTTCCCCCCAGGTGTGAGCAATCACTTGAAACAGGGTTAAGGTGTGATGCCCCACCTTGTCCCCATAAGAGCCATATTTCTAGCTATCTATCTAATACCACACTCTGAATTTAACTGGATTATCGAAAGTATTGAAGCTGAAGGGCCCTTTCTGCCTACCAGCCCTACTACAGGGTTGAACTGAATAAAATATTTACTTTATGAAGATTGAAGTTTTATACCTATGTACAGTGCTAAGCACATATAGTAAGATAACACAAATTTGATAAGATTGAACAAATTATTTATGCAAATTTCTCCATAATATCTCATTTATACCAACTTGCACTACGTAACAGCACTTCATAACACATAAACAACAACAACCAAAAACAACCAAAAAAACTATTAAATGCCTTTGATGTGATATTATTGCTTCTGCCTGCCTTTCTTCTTCTGACCTATGGAGCATTCTGAGCAACACGAGTCTGTTTTTCTTCTGATGAATGTATATTTCTGAAGGTGTGTTGATTTTCTAAGATAAGAAGCTGGAAGTAATATATCTTGCTTTTATGATGTCTAGAATAACTTGCAAATCATAATGACATAGACTGTATTCTTATTTTTTTAGCTCTGAAATTTGCAAAGGTGCCCAGAGGCTAATAAATGATGGGTGAATCTCATAAATATAATAAATACATAATACCTGACTAAATAAATAATAGATATATTGCTTTGCTATTGACTTTCATGAGAGATATCTGTGTATGGGGAGGAGAGATACAGGTTGATGTTTTTTAAAGTGCTTTATAAAAGGATCTATTTAAGTATAATATATTGTTATTATTCTGAAGGCAAATACTTCCCTGTAAGTAAAGGGCCTGTCAGCATTTCTATTGGAAGCTTTCATTCTAAGAGTGTGTAACTCAACCCTAAATTGTGCTGTCAGCTAAAATATGGTATATAAAGTTCCAATGTCACTGCTATTTTTTTTAACATTTGGAATGACAAAATCCCACCCTTTCCCTACATATGGACATTAATCTAAAGCAGAAGCCAGTGATTGCCAATGCTATCAAATTTTACTCCATCTGAATAACATGATATTTCCTAAGAAATCAAGGCTTCCAACAATAAGGAGCATACATAAATAGATTTTTGTGGTTCTGCTTTATATCAGTGCTTTGGTCAGATACCATGTGTAGGTGGCTGCTGTAATACTTGCTTCCAAGTCATTTGGAGGAAAATAATTATGCCTGGGGCACTGGAAAAATTTCAATTTTGAACTAGAGATATGAAAGTATTAACAATCATGCCTTCTGAGATGAACTATCTACCAGTGACATTTAAAACTAGCCCATTCATTTCTATTCTTTATGGCCTAGATGTCTATTTCAGGAATTTATGGCAAACATCTGATCCAAAAGTAGTTATGCTCTTGACAACAAAAAGTGATAAAGAAGCTGTAGAGAGCAATGAAAATTGATGGGGAGAGCGAGTGATAAACAGCAAAAGAGACCCATTAAGGGCCAAATGATTGGTAAAGCCTGAAGAGAAGGGTCTGGGAGCTGAATTGGAGCACAGGTTGATCGTTTCAGAGGTGCAATCAGCCAGCTCTTACCCTCTATTTCTGGTTTGTTCTCAATTGAAATCTGAAGGCAGCTCATTAGAGTTTGGGTCTGACGTCATTCTGCAGTTGTGAAAGGAAAAGAAGGAAGACCACTTGCGTTTTCAGGGAACTTCATATAATAAAATCAGCATGTTTCAAATTAAATCCACAGAGGATTTCTTACCAGGATTGAGCAAAATATAATAAAAATGAAAGAGATTGTGGAAGGTAAGTTTCCGGGTGGAGCCTGTGATTTCTAAGGAGTTCTTCTGACTTTTAAAAGCATAGTGTGATCTTGTATTTGGGCATGAGGGACTTGTATTTGGTCAGTTGTCCTTTTCCACAGAAGATGGAAAACACAGGTGACATTTAAAAACGTGTTTCCCTTTCCTCCCAGCAAAGAAAAATAAAGACAGAGGGTTGTTGGTTGTTTTCCTCACTTCGGTGCGAATATAAACTGAGAAACTTTATGTCTGCTTCAGAGAAGAAGGTAGAGGAGTGTGTACTCTGCCCCAGGCCAGGCATGTGTGTGTTTCAGTTTCTATCATTGTCCATATAGCATTTACCTCAAAAGAAATTATCATATATAGGTTAGAAATCTCAAAAAGATCAAAACTTCTGGCCATGTTCACATAAGTAATAAATTACCAGAGATAGGCTTTTTTGACTTCAAAGTCCATTTTTTTAATCTGTGAAAACACATTAATCATATTAGGCAGAAAGTGTCAACCTGATATATTATTTGTAGAATTAGTAGTTTTCTCAAAAGATTAAAATGCTGTATTTTGATTTTCATTAAATATTTCAGAAGTTATCCATTAGTATCTACTAATAAATGTATAGCAGTTAAGTTTTTACAAAGTGGTTTTGAAAATACTGAAGTCCAGACATCCAACATTCTTGTTGGTTTACAAATGAGATAGTTAACTGCTTAAGGGCAAAACCATCGTCTTCTGCTTTTTCTATATAACACTTTATCAGCTCCCAGCCCACTGCTGGGCTTGAAATAGATTCTCAAAGTTTCTGATAGATTCAAATGTGGTCTGATAGTTTGCTTGACAACTATCAAGATGAAGTTTCTTTTATGTCTACAAGGAACTATATCGGCTCTCTTCATTTTATTTGACCGTGGGGGGCTGAGGATGCCTGCATTTTGCGTTTGGGTTAGCTGCCTCCTGGAGAATGCTCAGGTTGTCTATTGGCTTTTCTTGTTCACTAGCTTCTGGATGAGCTTGAGTACTGGTAGAAAACTCCTTCACCGAGCCAAACCATTAAGGACAGAGAAGGGACGGCATCTTTTGCCTCAGGATCAGAGTGGCTTATGGCAGAGGTGGTCACAGGTAGTTCTTGACACTGGATGAACCCTCCATTCAGAGCAGAGGGAGGGATGTCAGAGTGGTGCCAGAAAAGATGAAAGCCAAACATAGCAATTTAGGTTTGGAATCAGGATCAGTTTATTGATTTTCCAACCAGCCCTTGGCTCCCTCTCACCTCCTTTTCTGAACAGCCCTTTCCTGGCATCTCCCCTTTTAATAGTATTTACCAGGAGTAACTTATTTCCTCTTCAGACTCAGAGGATGGGAATTTTCACTGACGCCAGGGCTGTATGTTAATTATGAAGACATGATTTGTATTTCTTTATGCATTTTTATTTAACCAATAGAAATATTTTCTTAGATTCAATATGTACTGCAAATGATACTGTTTACTCGACTCCTAAATCTATTAAATGCAGTACTAAAGAAAGAAAATTGTAGTAATAGTTAGTAGTTAAATTCCCATTTTCCAAATTTGCGTGTGCTTTTTCCTTCACTTTCCTCTAACATCAAATGGTAAAACAATCTGGAAAAATATCCCATACAATTTAAAAGCTTAATCCCAAAATGGGTTGCTCAGATTGGTGCAAAATACCTTGTAATGATCTGTTCAGCAGTAATTTTGAGGAAGTTTTCAGTGTTTTATATTTTATGTATTTTATCACACAACTGCTCTTGAGGATGGGAAATAAAATCCCTTCTGTGTGGAGCCCTGTCGTCCAGATCCCTGTAATCCCACTATATAGGAGGGACCAGAACTAGCCCTGGTCAAAAGCCACTGTGCTTAGGACCTGAAACTTTGATTCTAGGCTAGAAATAGAACAGTGTCTTGGAGAAAATGGTCAAAATGTGAGATGAATGGCTTTCGCTTCCCTACTTTACCTTTTCACGTTATTATACTGACAGAAGCAACTAAAGAAAGGAAAAGCAATAGTTCAGAATTTTATTTTATAATATGTTAAAAAGAAGACGGGTACCTTCTGGATAGAAAATGAATGTAATATATACTAAGTTTCAGCTGGGAGCAATTTTTCCTCTCATAGACAGTTATAATAAGTCTGTTCGGGAGGCTTATGGGTTTTATAATGGAAATGCTGACCCAAACTTTGCACAGAGGCATCATGTGAGAGCGTGGTTATAATAACAGCTCCGAAATCTCCAGAACAAGAGGCCGATGAGATCCTCTGTGAGTAGGAGGGAAAGACTGAGATGTACATAAAAAAATGCATGCCAAAAAAAGAACAAATATGTGTTTTCAGTATTGCAGCCCAACATTTTGAATTATTTGGGGAATGATTTGGGTGGCTGTCTTTACAATGGAGTTAAATTGGTTTCTTATTTTAGCCACTTCATTGGTTCAGCTTCACTCTGTTCCATTCTAAAAATGCATCAGTGTATCAGTCAGCTGCAGGGCACTTGACTCAGCGTGCGTGCCTGCTGTGAGATTAGGGTAAGTGGATCAGAACTTCAGAGCACAGATTCTGAAAGTTTACGTGATAGGTGATCTGAACAAGCAGAGCAAACCAGTGCAAGCTCCAATGGGGTGAATCTCTACCACTGCTCACACTATCTGTATTTCAGATAATCCATTTGACCTTAGGTCTGTTTGAGTATATTGCACTGAAATGTTTATCCATAACTATTTATATACTTAACATTTTATTGTTGGATTTCTTATTTATTCAACCATCAAATAAAATAATGGTGCTTAGCGGTGAGGACAATTAGAAACAGAATATAATGAAACTGAAGCGTATCAGGACCATCTTCCTTGCTATTAACTTGCACAACTGCACATGTGTGTCAGCAATCACAGATTAAGGAAGCAATTAGTCTGAACAGGGAAAACATGACGCTGATACTTAATACGCCGGCAGACTGAACTTGAGAGTCTCCATATTGGGTACGGTTGCAAACAGTATTACAAAAAATATGTTCTATCATCTTTCATTATTCTAATCAAATTTTTTAAAAGGCAATATTGGCAAGTTGCATCCCCGTATCATGAATTCACATTTTCGAGATTTATGGACCCCGGAGTTAACTGACATAATGATTTATCTCACCTATGATGAAAAGCTGAACGACTTTATTTGTCTTGATGTTGTTTTCAAAGAATTAGACTCCTAAAACAACAAAATGTCAAGGAGCATCATTTAGTATTTTTCTTCACAGATGACTTATCCAGTGCTGAGAGACATTTATGAACAAGTGATGCCAAGGGGAAAGGTAAAAGTGGAATGTCAGTTGTATTTACTCAGATAAAATTTATAGCACTGTTGAATGCAAGGAAATAGAGGAGAAAAATTAAGGCAATTTTCTTATCACATGCAACTGTTTTTTTCAGTCTCCATGCTTAGCAGCAATCAATAGTTCTGAAACATCTTAAATGTCTGAAGAAGACTTTGAGCAGATAAAGAGAACATAAAAACAAACAGGTCCTTATGGGATTATGGATGAAATGTAAAGATTGAAATCTTAAGTTATGAAGAAATGCAGCAGTACTGCTAAAGAATGCTTTCTGCTCACTGGTCATTTCAGCTCTGGTAGGAACTAGTAACATAGGTTTTGTACAACTGCCACTCTCCTATTAACCTGGAATCGTTTTTCAAATATTTTCAGTGGAATATGAGATATGATAAGGGTGCTATTTTTAATTAAGCAAATATTGGTTTTATTTTATCAGCACAACTGGCAATGCTTTAGGAAGAAAATAAGTATGGATTTTACTTTATATCAAAAAACTAACCTATGGCTGGCATTCTCCCTTTTTTTCTTTGGGCTCCTTTTCTCTCCCCTGTCCCCATCTTTCCCTCTCTTGCTGTCTGCTCTTCTCTCTCATCTCTTCCCCCTCTCTCTGATATAAAATTAACTTACATTTTTATGTGTTAAAAAAAAATCCTAAACTATAGTTGTATCAAATACTTATTTAAAAAAATTATAAATATATTATATGTGTATAAATGTAGAATACACAAATTTGGATGGCTTGTATTATGAAGACAGACTTCCTTGTTGCAAAAAATAAAAATCTCAAACAATCAAAATTACATTTTGTTTATTATGACTATATTATGTTTCTATGGTCAGACATACCATAAAGTCTATAGCAAATAATTAGCAGAGGGAAATATGTACAATGCAGAGGAAAGGGCAATAGCTTTAGAATAAAATGAGCTATTACAAATTGATAAGAAAATGACAAAAATAAGCAAAGAAAAATGAACAAAGTCTGTCAATAGGCATTTCACAAAAGAATGAATCCAGAGAACCAATAAGATACTGACAGAATCTTGGTCAGAAAATGTTTGTTTTTGAAAATGACCTTATAAGCTTAATACAAATTATAAGAGGGGAAACACTCTGAGTAGGATCATAGAATAAAGAATAGGCTCATGCTTTGTCCACAGAAATGTTACTGCTTATAGCATTTTTAGAAAGAAAGCTGGTAACAGCTATTAAAATTTAAAATGTCCACATTCTTCAACTCAGCATTTTCTCATGTGGGAATCGATGCTGCAGAAAAACACAACATGTATGTAAAAATTAAAATGTAAAAATTAAAAATGAAGTGGATGTCCATCAAAAGGAGAATGTGTTAATCCACAACATGAAATAACACAGCCAAAGAAGATGTAAAATTTTCTCTGGGGCAGTTGGCTCGGGAGATAATTCCAAGATACAGTATTAAATGTTATAACAGAAGACAAATAAGCATATAGATTCTGATCACTGTGGTAAAACAATGATAAGAAACTCTTACTGTTGTGTACCTACAGTGAGAAGTTATGGAAGGACACCCACCAGATGTCAACACCTATTAGACGAGTAAAGAGAAAAGAGGAGAAAGGCAGAGGTGTACAAGAAAAGGGGAAGAAGGAGCCATGATCAAAAGAGTGTTTGCTAGGATCTCACTTATGCAAATATTTACCAAAGTTTTGCTTGTGGTAATTTCAAAGTGGTAAAATTTCAGATTTATATCTTGTAATTATAGTTGAGACTCTAAAGCTGAAAATAGGATGGACCATGTAATTATAAATAGTACAAAAGAAAAGCTGGACCATCCTAGTACTCTTTGCTAAGTTAAGCTCATCACTTATTTCCAAGTTACATAAAAGAAGATTTGCATATTAGAAGAAAAAGTTGTTTGTTTGTTTGTTTTTTGTTTTTTTATCAGATTACTGAGACATTCCCCCTTCTTTGGTTAGAGGACAGGTTTTCTCCAACCCTTCAAGTAAGTGTTTTGGCTTCAGATAACTATCAGAGGACCAGGCATGTGTTCCTTAGTATAAGGAACTTAGGAATTCATATGCAAATCAGAAGTGAGCATCTTGCTAGAGGAGTCTCTGGCAGGAAAGGCTGTGTTATGTTGGAAAGGTTCCTGGAGTTGGGTGGACAAAAGATACCTGAATGTTTCTGGTGGGTAAGAAGTAAAGTCCATTCAAGGGACCAGCCCAGAGTCATCTGAAACAGTGCTTTGTGCAAGAATTCTGTGTGGGTGACTCACTGACTCAAAGGAGGGTGCCATTGACTGAATGTCCGTATTCCCCCAATTTCAACTCTTGAAATCCTAACCCCCAAAGTAATGGTATCAGGGGGTGGAACCTTTGGAGATTGATTAGGTCATGGGGGTGGGTCTCTCACAAACGTTATCTGTGTCCTCATAAAAGAGCTCTCTCCTCTTCCACTATCTGAGGATACCTAAAGAGGGGACCATGTATGAACCAGCAACTGGGTCCTCACCAGACACTGAATCTTCTGGCACTTTGATTTTGGATTTCTCAGCCTTTAGAACTGTGCGAAACATCCATCTGCTGCAAAAGCCACCCAGTCTATGGTGTTGTTATGGGCATGGGCTGGTGAAGGCTATATCAAGGGGGAGATTGGTAAATGATGACCAGATGAGGAGTGCCCATACCATGGAGGATTTTCAGTATCAGGTGCCTTTCAGAAACCATCTAAGTTCTTTGTGAGATAAAGTCAGTCAGACGGCACCTGTATCAAGTTACAGCCGTGCGTGCCTAATCAGACTTCTTTTCCTTACTTTCCTGTCTTCTCACCAACTTCTCATTACTGTTCCCCCACACTCACCTCCTGCAACTCTATACAAGAACGATGCAGGGAAAGGGGCAGCCCAGAGAAGGAGACCAAACCCCACTCTCTTTTCTACTGCTGGGTTCCAAGCCTGAGCCTGGGAAGGGAGAAGTTCTAAATTGAATGCGATGCTGACATTTTGTTAGCAGACTGCACTATAGACTTTCTACTTCTCTGAATATGTAAATCATTTGTTAATTCATGCAAACAACCAGGAAAATTATAGGATCCACTTGAAATCTCATTCGGAGGTGGGGGAAACAAGTTAAGAAAAGAGATTTATGGAAGTGTTAACAATACTTGCTGTTTGCACTCCCTTGAGTCCATATCTTTGAATTAATGTAGTTAATTCACTGAATTAGCTACAGGTATACGTTTATGCATGGTTAATGAGTATTTAAATGATTAGTTTTTTACAGTCAAACAAAAATGTCTAAACCTGTTTCCTTTCTGTAAAAAGAAAAGAATTTCTTTCAGCTTTTCAAAATATAATGCAAAACATGTAACATAGAAGTTGTTCTGAAAGGCCCACCTGTGGGCTTTTCCCTCAGCACCCAATTTTGCTCCCATTCTCTTATTATCCACTTTGTCCTCTCCCCCAACCTCCCTGGGCTTCTTGCCTGAGAACCTGAGGGAGGGATCTGTGGTCCACAATCTGAGCATCAGTGATTTGGAGCATGCACAGTATTGCTCTTATAAAATACCAAGTGTACCACCGGCCAAGCTCTTCCCTCTGCTTAGAACATGCTATTCCCCATAGAGCTACAAGATTTATTTCTCTAGAATATAAAAGTTTCTAAGAGATAGCAACAAGATAATATTTCTAGAGAATAATACCTTATCTTGGGAGGTGAAACTTGGAAGGGATGACTAATTAACTGAAAGGCAAACAGTAAGAGAATTGTGGAATGAATCAAGGTAAGCCTGATAGTTGAAGTTCCTCATTTTACATCATGATGCTGTCCCATACAGCTTGCACAGATAAAACTGAGTTGCTGAACTTTGTAGAAAATATATTTCTAGAAATCTACTGTCTTTTGGCCAAAAGAAATAGTCCTAAAAGAGGACAGAATTATATATTGACAGTTTTATATGAACTATCCAGTATCTCTCTTTCACCAAAGAGCTTGCACAGCACGAAGACTCACCTTGTTCATGATCTGAGGAGGAACAGAAAGTCTGACGGGATGTGGGGGATGTAAGAGTTTAGTTCATTGCCTTACTATATGTCTTGGGATAATTCCTTATGTAAGGACACAATTGCTATTATTTTTAACCCAAGGGTGACAAAGGAATAAATAAGAGGAAATAATCCAGTTCTAAATAAATCCAAATGAACTCTCAAACTGGAAATGGCTAGGAATGATTCATTTATCAGTCACTAAATACATACAGAATTCCCACCATGTTCTAGGTTCTGGTACAGGAACAGAAAATATAGAGAAAAAAAATCAGCAAATCAACAAAGTTTATGATTTCCCAGATCTTACAATATACAGGTTGAGTATCCCTTATATGAAATACTTTGGACCAGAATGTTTTCAGTTTTATTAGTTTTTTTGATTTTGGAATATCTGTGTATACATAATGCATTATCTTGGGGAAAGCACCCAAGTCTAAACAAAAAAATTATTTATTCTCATATATAACTTATAACCCGAAGGTAATTATACACAATTTTTAAAGTGATTTTATATAACAAGTTCTGTATACACTGAATCATCAGCAAGCAAACACTTCACTATTTCAGCCTCCATTTAAGTGCTTCCTCTTTTTCTTCCTTTTATTTATTTTTAGTTTTACTTTTTTTGATATTGGGTCTACCTATGAACTCAAATAATCATCCAGCCTCAACCTCCTGAGAAGCTGGTACTATAGGTATATGATGCTTACTTAATTTCCTCTTTATCTTACCACTGTTACCCATAGGTATATTCAGTCTTTTTTTTTTTTTTTAATATTTTCAAAAACATCTTTATACCACAAAATAGAGAATAAGAAAAAAAAAAAATGGAGTGAGTTATGCATACAGCTCCTCACCCACTAGTAGGAAACTGCCCTTGGAATATCCAGCTTTCACTCAAGCCATTGTCTTATGCTATATGTGGGCACTGTTGGTGAGAGAATCTGACTTTAAAAGATATATTACAGTTGACGGGGACTGGGGGGTCTTTTATCGCTTGAGGATGCTGATTAAACTCTGTGTTGTGCACCCGAGTTTTGACAGTGACTTGTCACACAAATTCAGGTATGAAATTTTCCACTCATGGTATTGAGTTGGCACTCAAAAAGTTCTGAATTTTGGAACATTTCAGATTTCAAATTTCAAATAGTTGAATTAAAAGTACTAATATAGTAGAATGACATTAATACAGAAATACAATAATATCTCTGTGGAGAATCCATATTTTGAAGAAATATAAAGTAGGCTAACTATGTGCAGTATGATGGGAAGTGTAATACGTGTAAGATGACATTCAAATCCCAAATCTTGTAGCTCTATGGGGAACAGCATGTTCCAAGCAGAGGCAAGAGCTTGTTCAGTGGTACACTTGATATTTTATTAGAGCAACAAGGAGGCCAGAGAAGAACTAGTATAAGAGTAGTGGAGACAGAGTCAAAGAGGTAGATGAGGTGGGTATAATGTTACGATGCTTTGTTCCATCTCAACACTCTCTGATTTAACATTTAAACACACTTAGAATAGGAGAATAACTTAGGTACCCCTTTCCAAGTTTATTCCTCATTTAACTTCTCTTGCTTATGTCCTTTTTTTTTAAATTTCACTTATTTTATTAAAATTTATATAATCACTATTTTTTAAATGTAATCCAAAGACCAAGGAATAAAACCAAAATTTTGAATACAGCAATTCTTGCCAAGTTTAATGACCTCTTAATAGTGTAAGAGTAAGTGATTTAAATTTCTAATTGCTTTTCTTATTCTTTTTTTTTTATTGTTAAATCATAGCTGTGTACATTATGCAAACGCCTGTACCCATTCTAAGATGTACCATAGATGTGGCCCCACCCATTACCCTCCCTCCACCAAAACCTCCCCTCTCCATTCCCCTTCCTTGGCCCTTTCTCCATAGTCTTGTGCTATAGTTGGGTTATAGCCTTCATGTGAAAGCTCTAATTTAGCTTCATAGTAGGGCTGAGTACATTGGATACTTTTTCTTCCATTCCTGAGATACTTTGCTAAGAAGAATATATTCCAGCTCCATCCATGTAAACATGAAAGAGGTAAAGTCTCCGTCTTTCTTTAAGGCTGCATAGTATTCCATGGTGTACATGTACCACAGTTTGCTAGTCCATTCATGGGTCGATGGGCACTTGGGCTTCTTCCATGACTTAGCGATTGTGAATTGGGCTGCAATAAATATTCTGGTACAGATGTCTTTGTTATATTGTGACTTTTGGTCTTCTGGGCATAAACCTAGTAAAGGAAATAGGATCGAATGGCAGGTCTATTTTTAGATCTCTAAGTATTCTCCAAACATTTTTCCAGAAGGGACGTATTAGTGGGCATTCCCACCAGCAGTGTAGAAGTGTGCCCTTTCCTCCACATCCACACCAACATTTCTGGCTCGGGGATTTTGTAATGTGGGCTACTCTTACTGGGGTTAGGTGATATCTCAAAGTAGTTTTGATTTGCATTTCTCTGATGATTAAGGATGATGAGCTTTGTTTCATGTGTTTGTAGATTTTGTGTCTGTCTTCTTTAGAGAAGTTTCTCTTTAAGTCCCTTGCCCACCCTGAAATGGGGTCACGTGTTCTTTTCTTGCTAATAAATTTGAGTTCTCTGTGGATTCTGGTTATTAGACCTTTACCAGAGGTATAACCTCCAAATATTTTCTCCCATTCTGAGGGCTGTCTGCTTGCTTTACTCAATATGTTCTTGGCTGTGCAGAAGCTTTTTAGTTTGATCAGGTCCCAGTAGTGTATTTTTGATACTGCTTTAATTGCCTGGGGAGTCCTCCTCATAAAATATTCACCCAGGCCGATTGCTTCAAGAGTTTTCCCTGCACTTACTTCAAGTATTTTTATAGTTTCATGTCTTAAGTTTAAATCTTTTATCCAGTGAGAGTCTATCTTAGTTAATGGTGACAGGTGTGGGTCCAGTGTCAATCTTCTACAGGTTGCCAATGGCTAAATTATTGACAGCACCAAGAGTTGCCAAGCAAAAGAGCTCTCATCTCCGATGGAAGGTGAAGAACACGTACATACCTTTGACCCAGCCAGCAGACTCCAGTAACAATGCTTGCATCTGTGTGTCCAGCCAGGGCAGGATGTCCCTCATGGCTATAAAGTGGAAAGAACCCCACAGCAAGCAGAGTTTGCCCTGTCTCCCCCTCTCACCCAGGGTGAGACCCACAGGACCCTTGATGGCCCACAAGGCCTGCAGGACACCCTGGGACCCTTCTGCACTCATCTCCCATGACCCCACCTCCACCCCTCACCAGCCAAACTGCCCTGGCCACACCAGCCCTGCCTGTCCTCTGGGCCTTTGCATTGGCTGTTCCCTCTGCCTGGAGCACTCTTCCTCCCTCACTGCCTTCAAGTTCACTCAAACTCATCCTACAGCAGCCCCGACACCACTCTCGACTCTTCTTGTTTCACTTTTTCTTGTAGAACCTCTGACTGCTAGGTCTCCCTCTCCCCAACATGCACAGCCACGCTTGAATGTGAGCTCTAAGAAGACAGAAGGTTTTGTCAGGGTCCTTTCCTGACACAGAGAAAGTTCAGCAAATAGGAGTGACTGTCGGAGTGCAGCAAGGCCAGAAGCTTGCCCTATAAGACACCATGTTAAGGAATCAAGACGTGGGGTCTGACACAGGCGGACAGAAAGCCCCGTGCACAACTGGCCACATGCAGGCCAAGGAATCATGCCAGGGAACTGGCAATGCCTGTGGAAAACTTGAAATTGGATCCCTATCCTCAACCAAACATGAAAATATTGCTTCCAGATGGACCAGGACTTGTATGTGGAGAGTAAGCTTAAAAGTAAAAGTTACAGGAGAATATTGTTCTGTACTCAAGGCTGGCAAGGATATGTTCAGGTACAAAAGAGAAAAATTATGGAAAAAAGGCTGACAAATTTCCTACACCCAAATTAATCATTAAAAGACAAGAAACAGTGAAAAGAAAAGTCACGAGCTAGGAGAAAATACCAGCAACACATACAGTCAACAAAGGATTGGTGTTGAGAAAATACAAAGAACTGAAAGTCAAGAGTAAAATGATAGCCGCTTGGCACACAGCAGGCACAGCAGGCAGAAGGCATACGTGAAGATGCCACAGTTGGCTGATAATCAGGGAAAGTCAACGCAAACTCAGTGCAAGACCATGTCACACTCACCAGGCTGCCAGACAGGACACGGGGAGCATGTCCAGGGTGGGGCCAGTGCTAGGGACCCCCTGCCCAGGGACCAGCTGCAGGCCCCTGGACCATTGGCTCCTGTCTCAGCTAATACAGGGCCAGGTGAATGAACAGCAGATACCTGCTGAATTTCGGGGAGGCACCCCAAGCATAGAGACAGCACAGGGAGGCTGAGACTGTGGTAGGGACCCATAGCCCTGCTGCCACCAGGGGCCTCAAGATCTGTGGGAGGGGAGCAGGCAACTCCACTGTCACCCAGGGTTCAGGGTCTGTGACATGTGGGGCAGGTGACCCCTCTGTCACCCAGAGCTCAGGGTCTCTGGGATATGGGACAGGGGACACCCCTGTCATCCAGGTATCAGGGTCTATGACATGTGGGGCAGGGGACCCCACTGTCACTGAGAGCTCAGGATCTCTGGGATATGGAATAGGGGACCCCTCTGTCATCCAGGGTTCAAGGTCTGTGACATGTGGAGCAGGTGACCCACTGCCACCCAGGGCTCAGGGTCTTTGGGATGTGGGACAGGGGACCCCACTGTCACCTAGGGCTCAGGTCTCTGTGGTGTGTGACAGACATTCCACTGACTGACCTGCTCTCCAATAGAGGTACCCAGATCAGGACCCAAAATAAATTCCTGACAATTTGGGATGCTCCTAGGCCCTAGAGGTTTCTTGGAATGAAATTTTGTCATCTAGGAGGTCAAGGAATGAGGGGAGCTCAGGAACAGAGCCAAGGGGACAGGAGACAGGGCTGGGGTTTCAGCAATGTCGTACCCTCCCCAGTGCCCGGGTCTGCCCCTCATGGGGGTTCCCACCATTCCAAGCCCAAGCTCCATAGAAGCAGGTGAGAGGATGCTGGGGAACTATTGCTGGTAGTTATCTGAGAACCAGTCTCTGGATTGGGTCTTAGAAGGCCCAGGAAGACTCTGGAAGGCCCCTTCACACTGCCTAAGTCTGGTCCCCTGACCCCTCCTTATCCCAGATGTGTGCCAGGCCTCAGGGGGCAAAGACCCCCACAGTCTCCAACCTCAGTCAAAGGTCCCAGAAGGAGGCGAGCAAGGGGCCATCACCCTGAGAAGCCACCAATGCTGTGGGGGTCAGGGGGAGGGGCTAGTCTTCCGGGGGATGGGTGGCTGCAACACCCACAACCCCTTGGCCATCCTGGGCATCAAGGCCAGTGCCTCTCACACCTACTTTGAAACTAGGTCTTTAATAATGTCACAAAATTGCCCACAGGACACAGCCTTGGATCGAGAGTATGAGTGGTGCAAAAGGAAGAAGCAAACTGAACAAGAAGTGGTGAGAAAACAGGGAACAGAGAAAGTGAGGGGAACCAGACACTGTACCCTAATCAGAGCAGTAACTCCTGGGAAAGTGACAGTGATGAGGTGTGAAATGTAGCTGGGACAGGAGCTAGCAGGGATGGGAGAAATGGGCTCCTTGTGAATATGGTGACTGGTTTCAACATCCTAAAAATCCCTACTTTCCATGGCACTCTACCCAGGGCAACAGCTTGAGATTCGTCTCAAAAAATCAAAATCCCTGATTTAAGACACAAAGGAAAACATTCTTCTCAATAAAGTATGTGCAATGCCAAGACTCTGGGCACGTCCTCCTACCCAGCTTTGCCCTGGATCCTCATCAGACCCTGGTTCTACACTGAGGCCAGGCCCCTAGCCCCCTGCCCTGAGGCCTTAGAGCCTGAGCTGGCCAGGCTTCTGGGCTGGCTTCTTGGCCTGGTGGGAGATGCAATTACTTGGCTGGGGCACCCCTTCTGCGATGCTGGGCATTCCTTCCTTGGGCTGTCAGCTTTGCTCTACTATAGCCTACTGTACCTGAAGGGGCCCTAAATCCCCTACGGGGGACGCCTCCAATCACAGCCCCACAAACACAATCAGGTTACTGAGGCAGGATGGATTTCTTGCTTTGGCCTTTTGAGGGTCTCACTCCCTATAGGGCTGGCCCCAGCCTCCCTTGCACTACCTGCAGGGGCCACTGGCTGGCCATGCACTGCAGCCTCCTGTCTGGCTTTGACCTGAGATGCTTCTCCTTTGTGTAAAGCCCAGTGGCCTGAATGAGCTCCTCTCCCCCACCTCCTTCACGTGTTTGCTGCACCCTACTTCTCCCCCTTTCCCAGCTAGCTGCTCAGAGCCATTATTCTTCCACCAAGATCTACTGACAATGCACTTCAGCCAAACAGCTGCCTGAGTCTCCCCATGGTGGACAGTGATCACCCCCATGACCAGGGAGAGGTCTGTTCAGCTTAGATAAAATGGACATATTCCTAGAAAGACACAAATTATCAAAACTGACTTAAGAAGAAATAAAATCTAAATAAACTTATAAAAAGTAAATATACTGAATTGATAATTAAAATTATCCTATAAGAAAAAGCCAGATAGCTTTATTGGTGAGTTCTAGCAAATATTGAAAGAAGAAATAATACTAATCCTTCATAAACTGTTTAAGGAAACAGAGGAGGAACTATCTTCCAATTATCTGATATTATCCTTATGTCATAACCAAAGATATCTCAAGAAAAGAAAACCATAGCCTAATACTCCATGTACATAGATACAAAAATCCCTAACAAAATGTCAACAAACTGAATCCAGCAATATATAAAATACTTTATGTCCAAGGGGGATTTATAACAACATCCAAATATTGGCTTAACATGCTACAATTAATTAAACTTATAAACTAGTTCAGCAAGATCACAAGACACAAGATTTCAAAAATCTGCTCTATTTCTATATACCATCAATTATAGCTCTGTATAACAAAAAATAAGAAAATTAAGAAAATAATTTCATTCACAACAGCGTCAAAATGAAAAAAATCTTAAGAATAAATTTAACAAAAGAAGTGCAAAATTTATACACTGAAAACTATAAAATATTGCTGAGAGACATTAAAAATATCCAAAATGTTAAATGGAGATACAGCCCATGTTCATGGATTAGAAGAGTCAATATTGTTACACGGCAATTCTCAAGACGACCTGTAAATTGGATATAGACCACATTGAAATCCCAGCAAGCTCTTTTTGCAGAAAATAACAAAATGATCCCAAAATGTATATGGAACTTTGGATTTAGAATACCAAAACCATTTGAAATATGAACAAAGTTGGAAGACTTACATTTCCTAATTTCAACACTTATACAAAGCTGTGGTATCAGGATAGTGTGGGACTGGAGAGCCCAGAACTAAATTCTTAAATTTATAGTCAACTGATTTTCAACAAAGGTGCCAAGGCCATCAATGAAGAAATGATAATCTTTTCAACAAAAGGTGCTGGGAAAATTGGATATAAATATGAAAAAAAAAAAGATGAATGTAGATCTTTTCTTCCCATTACACATATACACAAACAACTCAAAAGATACAATAGACCTAAATGTAATGGCTAAACCTATAAAACTTTAAAAAGAAAATATAGCAGAAAAATCTTTCTGACCTTATGTTAGGCAAAGAGTTCTTAGAAACAACACCAAAACCACAATCCTTAAAAGAACAAATTGATAAATAGAACTTCATCAAAATGAAAAACATTTGTACCTCAAAAGATACCACTGAACAAATGAAAAGATAAGCCCCAGACTAGAATATACAAATTATATATTTTACAAAGATTTGCAATATAAAATTCTCTGTAAAACATTTTACAAAATATTATGCATTAAAAGAATATATCATATAAAATATTTTATAAAAGAGTATTATTTTAAAAGGATATTATATAAAAGAATACAGAGAATTCTTAAAACCCTATAACAAAGAAATCCCCAATTTTAAAATGGGCAAGAGATTTGAATAGATACAATAAATGAATGACTATTAAGCACATGAAAAGATACTGAAAATCATTAACCATTAGAAATTTCCAATTAAAATTAATGACTAACCATTAGAAATTGCCAATAGGAATACTATTTCATACTCAATGAAATGGCTATACTCAAAAAAAAAAAACAATAAGTGTAAGTGAAAATTTAGAGAAACCCAAACTTTCACATACTGCTAGAGGGAATGAAAAACAGAACAACCATGTTCTATTTGGAACTTTCTTTAAAAGTTAGACATAAACTTATTATAAAACCAAGGAGTTTTATTTCTAGGTATCTAAGAGAAATGAAAACATATACACACATGGAGACTTGTGTGTAAATACTCATACAGAATTATTCTCAAGCAGAATTATTCATAATGCCCCCAACTGAAAATAATTCAAAAGTTCATTAATGAGAAGATAAATAAAATGTGGCATATCTATAAAAGGAATTCCATTAAACGATACAAAGGAATGAACCACGCTATGGTAAATGCTATGGCATGGATGAACCTCAAAAGCACTGTGTGAGTCCATATACATGAAACGTCCCCACAGGGCGGTGTAAGGACAGAGGCAGGTAGGTTAGCAGTACTCTTTTTATTGAGGTTATTACTGGAGGTCAACCACATATGGGCATGAGGGATCTTTCTGGGTTGAGAAAATTTTTCTAAAGCTTTCAGGATTACATTGATGGCTGCATAATCTACAAACTTACTAAAAGTCATTGAATTTTACACTGGAAATGGCTAATTTTGCCTTGTAGGGTCGGGGAGTCTCAGAAAGGCATGACGCCTATTCTGATGACGTATGTTACAGGTGAGTGGTAGAGGGAGGCTGGAGGGTGTGAGAGAAGCAGAAGACAGGACTGATCTGGAGCTTCAGCTTCGAGTCAAAGAACCACCTAGTGAAGTTCCTTAAAACTGTTCCTCTTCAGAGATAAGTATCAAGACCAGTTGGCGCCACACAATGCCTCTGGGAGCCCAGATAAAGCAGTATCTTTTGAGATGTAAGCATATAGATAAGAAATTCAGATGGCTGTTTTATCTTCTAGTTGTTCCTGATTAACTGCATCCAACAGGAGGAAGCAGCAGCACTGATGAGTAAATGCAGAAGTTGGGGGAGCACGTGGTATGATGGCAGGGCTTGCAGCCTCCACCAAGCCAGTGTCCACTGGACCACTCTGCATAGCAAGTTTCCACTCTGTAAAACAGACACATACTACTAACTACTTCTTGGAACCTGCCAGATTCAAAAAAAAAAAAAAAAAAACACCTACATTTAGTATGAGATACTACTGTGTGATAAAGATGACACCTGAAATCAATGGTGGAAAGATGAACTATTAATAAAAGGGCAGCGCCTGTGGCTCAAAGAGTAGGATGCTGACCCTATATACTGGAGGTGGCGGGTTCAAACCCGTCCCCAGCCAAAAACTGCAAAAAAGAAAAAAATGGTATTTAAACAACTATGTCACCACCTTAGATACCTACCTTATACCAGACACCAGATGTGGTATGTGCATGCAGTGGATACTGTGCAGATGTGAAAAGGGTTACAGAGCTCTCTGAGGCATAATGTTAAATTAAAAAGAAATATTTGGGCCTGAAGCATGGGCTGTGCATAGTGACTCCCTTCCCAGAGCATAGCTGAGAGGAGCACTACAGTGGGAACCCTGACAACACCCTGGCCAGGTAACCACAGCCAACGTTGGCAGCGATAGATCACATTGGCATGTATGTCCTTGGTGTGATGGAAGTAAATGGCACTTTGCCTCTGCCATCTTTCCCTCTCAAGCTCCAAGGGAATCACAGCAGACAGATTCCAGTAGGGTGTGGTCTACAAACCCCTGACCAGCACTCCTGAGAGCCATCAAAGTCATCAATATCAGGGAAGGTCCAAGAAACTGCCCAGACCAGAGAAGCCTGAGGAGGCACAACTAAGTGTCATGTGGTATCCCAGATGGGACTCAGACAGAAGCACATTAAGGGCAGACCAAGGGCGTCTGAATAAAGTGTGGCTCTAGTTAAGAACGATGCACCTGCCCTGTGCTGTATGCGCCTAAAATGCTAAGCATGAGAGACTGGGTATGGGGTGTAGGAGCTCTCCCTACCATCCTCTCAACTTCTCTGTCAATCTAAAACTATCTGTAAATCTAAGGTCTATTACCTGGGTGTGGTGGCTCATGCCTATAATTCTCTCTCTTTGGGAGGCAGAGGCAGGAGAATCAACTGAGCTCAGGAGTTCGAGATCAGCCTGAGCAAAAGCAAGACCCCCAAAATGGACAATAAAATTAACTAGGTATGGTGGCAGGCTACTTGGGAGGCTGAGGCAGGAGGACCTCTGCATCCCAAGAGTTTAAGGTTGCTGTGAAATAGGGTGATACTACTGTACTTTAACCTGAGCAACAGAGTGAGACTATCTCAAAAAAATTTTTTAAAGACATCTGGAAACATTCAAGACACTTGTAATAATAACTACCTTCTGGAAGAATGGGAAAGGAGATGGAAGGAGTGAATACCTTTTCATACATTTTGAAGCTGAGAACGTGTAAGGACATCCCTATTAAAAATGTTTAAATAACGAAGGAGGCAGGGAGCAGGCTTGCCTCACAGGACTAGTCAGCAGTGGGGCCTGGGATCCCTGCCCCTTCTGGCAAGAATGGCCTGCACTTGAATGATCCAAGTAGAAAACCACCACTCCGAGCAGCAACCCCAGGCACAGTGGAGGTAAACACTAGTTCCTTTATTGCTACAAACCTCAGGAGATTTGAACAACAGCAACTTCATTTTCTCAGTAATCCTCCTCTGTACAGGGCCTGTGAGGTGGCCTCTGCTCCACTCGGCTCCACATGCTGGGCAGTGTTTGCAGCATTAGCAACCTCATGGTCACCCACATTCCTTAGAATGACACAGGGTCAAGAACCAGAAATCTGTGAGGCTGCAGTCAAGAAGTTCAGTAAGAGCTGAGTGGTAAGGATGGCAACAGGCTGGATCCAGGGACACTGGCACTCACGGTCCTTGGTTCCCCTCACTCCATCTGGCGCTAGGATCCAGTAAACCCACAAACACTGTCAGAACTCAGAAACAGCCTGAAATCCTAATGCAAACATTAGGCCACACACTAGACTTCCAAAGGGAATGGGCAGAAAGGTTGACTTGCTGGGCAGCAGGGGCTCCCCCCAAACCCCTTGACCTGAAAACTGGTCATTCTGACCGCAGCTCCTCTTCTATGAAATGATCTTGGCTGCTGCTGTTGAGAACTGCTCGCCTGGATCTACGCTGGTGGTTAGTGGTGCTCCCTGGGGTACCAGCCCACACTGCACAACTCAGTCTGCAGAGCGAGTGCCGGCTTCTTGTTTGTTCAGGAGCGTCTCGTATGCGCTGAGAATTACAACATGAGGCAGGTGGACAAATGCCTCAGAGTTGTCCAGGACCCTGTGGTGATCAGGTGTGTGTCTTGGGAGCCACACCCACACACTCCTTTGGGGGAGACAGGGCTCCTGGAAAGGACTCCCTGAACCTGTGCACATGGCCCCATGAGCATGTAAGGCCAGCCAGGTGCCTTTTCCTGCACTGAGCCTCTTGTGCTGGCGGCCACAGTGTCTGCAAGGGGGCCAGTGGCTACATACTGGACATGGCCATATAATGGACGTGGCCAAAGTCTGGTCCACTCAGGGAAGCAGGGCACAGCCACTAACCCCTGTGCTGAGGGCTGTTTGCCTGAGGAGCAGCATCCTGGATGCTGACTTTGCTGGCGTTCACATCCCATGGCCGGTGACGATAGTGATGTCTGATGTGGCTTTATTTTTTATTTTTGCAAAATTAAAAATGAGCAAGTTTAAATCATTCCTGAGATATGAGGGGGGGGAGGATTATTTAACTGTCCCATTAAATACAAAGCCAAGGCCTGTTTTCAGAATTAATGTTTGAAGTTGATGCCAAGGAGATCATGCTCCAAAGAGCCTGTCTTTGTGACACTGTCAAGCAGATCAAGTTATAAACCATATAAACTCCAAGTCCCTTAACAAAACCCAACCTGAGGCTACACACAAGAATGGCAAGTCAGTATTTAGCAAGGTATTTGAATATCCGAAGTGTCTTCTCATTTACAATAGTAATATAAATTTATAGACACTTATGAATTTCCAATCATCCAAAACCCACCAATTCTTCAAAACAGAAAAACTTCAGATTTCCAGGAAAAGTCTTTTCCATAATAAACATAAATATTTAAAAACTAGAAACAGACTATTTCCAAAGAATTAGACACTCAGACATCTATCAGAATGTGCAGGGCAGTCGTCACTCAGAGAAGAACAGGACCCTGTGAAAGTTGGAGACTCTGCCCCAAAGAGCGGAGTTTGCTGTGATGTGCCCCAGAGGCGAGCTAGGATGAGCATGACCTCCTACAGGAACAAATGAACTCAGGCCAGCCAGTGTAGGGTAGGACCTGTGATCCATTCACTCTGCCATCCTCTCTGAGACTGTCCAGATGGGGTCATGGACTGTCCAGATGGGGTCATAGCATCCAGTGCCCTCAGCTTGTCCCTCGGATGACTCAGGTGGGAGTCCACCTGTACCACGGAGACCTGAGCAGCCCCAGCCATACCAGTCATGTCACTGTTTCTTGTCCCTGGTCTATTATCTGTGAATTGGGTGAGGAGCTCACTAACCATGCTGCCCAATGCTGCCCAGGCCTGACCACTCCCACAGCCAAGTGGCTGTCACATAGGCAGAGCTGTCTCTACTGTCCCCAATGTCCAGGACACAGAGTGGGCACCCAGGGAGTACTTTTTGTGTGAATGAGTGAGTGACCCACTCAGGGATGACCTGAGGAAGTGCTGAGCAAACTGCACACAGAAGACCCTTCCTCACTAGCCAGAAGGAGGACACCTCTCCCCATGGAACTTCCTGCAGGAGTGAGACCCCGCTGTCCCCTGCATGAAGGATCAGCAAGTCAGACCTTTCAGGTGACACAGGGCCCTCTCCACCCAGGAAGAGGTGGAGGCTCCACCTGCTACAGGGGCCAGGAGCCAGGGGCCAGAGGGCAAGAGTGGCCTGGCCCCCAGGCATTGTGCTGATGCTTGCACATTTCTGCTCAGCGCGAGTCTTCATAGCCGCAGTGACAACATGCCGACACAGACTGTTTATCTCACTGTGTTGCAATTTACTCTCTCAGCAAATTTCCAGCTAACAGCTCTGGAGTTGCCAAAGCTGAGCTAGAATCTCAGTTCTCCAAGGGCCTGGGCCTGCCTGGAACCTAGGGGTGTGGCAGGGAAAGAGACCAGGAGCCCCCTGTTGAGGGCCTGGGGTGCCTTTGGCCACCGTGTGACTGCCAGAAAGTTGCCTGGCTATGACCACTGTAAGGCGAGAGTCTTTTTTTGCTGAAATATTCCAGGTCCTGTCCAGGAAGCCAGGGAGCTGCTCTTGGCATCTCACTGGGTAGGTACCGCAGGCCCTGTGGGTGAGAGGCGCCAGCTGAAGGCCTCAGGGCTCCAGATGCTGCCCAGACAGGAGCAGACAAGGGGCCATGAGCCTGAAGAAGAGCCCAATGTCCAGCCCATGGATCAGCAGAGCAAGTGGTGGCTGGACCAGATATGGCCCCAGTGGGCATGTGTTTGGAGCAAATCAGTTCCTGAATCCATTCAAAGGAGCCCAAGGAAGTGAGGGCCTGCCCACAAGCATCCCCACCCCACCCATAGCAGCAGCCCCTAGCCTCCTGGAGGCTCCCACTGACCTGCCCCCCAGCCTGAGCTTCCTAACCGGGCCCACGTGGCCCAAACATCACCCTCTGAGCTTACCCTGTTGTGAGTTCTATATTCTGAAGGCTTCTGAGCTCCCAAGATTTTTCTAAAAAGTGAAAAACTCCATGATTAGCAATTCTCACCTGAGGCCATCCCCCATGTGATGTCCAGGCCTTGACTTTGTGGTGACTTCTCTCTCACGTTATGTGCCGAGAACGTGGGCAGCTGCTTTGCTCCTTCTCATCCTCTCCTCTGGCACATCCAGTGGGTGCACAAGGGAGGTATCAGTCTCCTCCACTCACCTCTCTACATTTTCCGCTTTGAAAACTCACTCTGGTCACCACTGTTGTAAGTGACATGGCCCACACGGCCTGGGCTCCCACACCCTGAACCTCAGCCCTGCTGCCACCCCTCCCCCAGACAAAGCAGAAATAATTCCCGCTACCTGCCAACACCACTTCTTTACAGGAAAGACACACTGCCACCCTTCAGTTAGTTTCTCTCATTTGTGGGAAGGCTATACCCGTTCAGAAAGCAGAACTTACGGCGCTTCTTTCAGATCCAGAATAGGCTAAAACCTGGCTGTCTATTCCCTGCAGTGAGAGAAAAGCACACTCTGCACACAGACACACATGCCCAACTTACGGGAGAAGCCCCAAACCTGCCCTTTACAAATTAGTCTTTTCCTCTCTCCTGACGAAGCGAAATTGCAACAAGTGAGGGAGAGACCACCTTCAGGGCATGCACCATGTCCGCTGCCTGCTCCAGCTGCAGCTCCACCTGGACACTGAGTACTCGCTCTCTCCCCTTTTGTTTCTCAAACAGCTTCACTGGAAAACAAACTCACACACCATAAAATGTACCCCTTTAAAGCAAGCTCAGTGGTCTTCTGTCTATTCACAAGGTTGCAGAGCCATCCAGCAGACAAGGGGCCACAAGCCTGAAGGAGAGCCCAATATCCAACCCATGGATCAGCAGAGCCATTGATGGCTGGACCAGATGTGGCGCCAGTGGGCATGTGATTGGAGCAAGATTTTAAAGCATCTTCATTACACACAGAGGAAGCCCAGCCCTGTCAACGCCCCTGCAAGCCAGCTCTGTGGAGTGTCCTGGGGCTCGTCCACATTGCAGCCTCCACTAGAGCTTTATTCCTTTACCTTTGCCTCATGGCATGTTGTCTGGACGAGTTGCATTTTGTTTATCTGCTTGCCTGTGCTAAACTTCTGTTCCCACATTTTGGCTATTATGCCTAATGCCATAATAGTGCAGGGCTTTGTGGGGATGTAGGTTTTGATTCTCTTAGGTTTATACCTAGGAGCAGAATTTCTGGGTCATGTGGTCACTCCATGCTGGGCATTTTGAAAAGTCACCAACAGTTTTCTGCAGTGGCTGCCCCGTCTTACGTGCCTGCTGTGGTGACCCCCATGGTTCCAGTTCCTTTGCCTCCTCCCCCACACCGGGCATCCTGGCTGCCTCCTCCACTGGCCATATTGTTCTCAGTGGCACCGATGGAAGCCCAGAAGCTTCTTTCGACTTTTCCCCTAAGAGCTCCTTTGGGCCTTTTGTCCCTTCCTCCTACACCAGAGGCCCTGGGTCTGCACTTTTCTATTGCAAGACTTGTGCCATGCCAGCAAAGAACAATAAAATTTTCAGAATTCTTTATTAAAACACTAAAGTAACTAAGCATAGGTAATAAGAACATGCTTTTATAGCCAATGTACAGTACAAGTGTGAGCCAAGATAAGGTTATGTTTGCAGGTACAAGCACCATGCCCCACAGATGGGTAGACGGAGGGTAAGTTTATGAGGCACAGCTTATGGGGCACAGAACCGACATCCAGGGGCCCTAGTTCACCTGAACCCAAGCTGAACCCAGAAAACTCCTCTTCTGGCAGAGCCTGACTCAGAAGAGGAGACATCTAGAAATGAAATATTCTCTGCAAGGGACCCTCCTTGCTCACTGGCCATCTTACCCAGCCTGCACACCTTGCTGTCCCCCAAGGCAGGGGGCAGCTCAGCATACCCTTACCCCACCCCCAACCTTGCTCCCGCCTCTTCTCACCCTGGCCCCACCTCCTCCTAAGGACCAGTGGGCCCCCAAGGTCAAGGGCGGATGGAACCTAAGCTCTTTCTAGTGAGCAACAGGAGGGTGGCAGCCCTCGGAGACTTGGGGGCTCTGACCTCAGGGAATTCTGCAGACAGATTTTCCTTTTTAAATTGAGGTAAAATTCACATATATGATTAGCCATTTAACTATTCTAAAGTGTCAGTCTATTCACAATGTCACGCAGCCATCACCAACCCAAACTTGGCCACACCAGTGGCACACCCCCCTTCCACACCCACCCCAGTGCCTTACTCTTCACATCACCTTCTCAGGTTCATCCCTGCAATGGCACCATTGTCCAAGCAGCCTCCAACTCATGGACAGACCTGGTTGTTTGCAGTCCTCCCTTTCAGACACTGGCCAGGAGCCTCTGTCCTGGCCAGCAGACTTGTTGCATCAAGGGGCACCAGGGGTCTATGAGCAGAGCACCTGGCATACGTGACTACTAGTGCTGGGGTTGTGATGTCTGCAACAACTCAGTGGAAGAAACCTGGTCCATCTCCAGAAAGGAGAGCCAGCCTCAGGTTCCCACAGCCAACACAAAGGAAATTCCTATATTTGGCAAGACAGACCAGAATCTCCCAATGAATAAAGAGAAAAAACAGTATTTAATTTGGCTATGCAGGGAAAAGTCAGCAATATCTTTCTAAGATAAGCACAGGAACTGTGTGTTCCTTGGGCTCCAGAGCTGTCACTTCCAACCCAAAAGCTCTAAGACTTTGGGTCTTACGGTCAGCCCTGGCTGGACACTAGGCCCCAGACACCAGCCCCCAGGGCACTAACCCCAGATGCCAGCCTCTTGGACCCCAGTCCCCAGACCACAGGCCCCCAGACTTCATCCCCTGGGGACAGAGAACAGACATGGTCTGTCTCTCTCTGACCAGCCCCTTCCCCCAACTCTCATAGAGGGGAACTTGCTGCCCATGCAGAGAGCAGTGTTTGAAGTCCCCAGAGCCACATGAATAAGCTTATGTACCCCACCCCATGCAGGGAGGGTGGGGACTGTCAAATGTTTATAAGCAGCAAACCTTTTGTCCCTATGACATTATCATCAGACTTCTTAGGTTTCAAAGTGGGCAGCAGTGGGTGGCTCGGTGGGTGGGAACAGTCTTGGGGCCTCTAGTGCCCAGAACATGGTGGCCAGCTGGGGGACTTCTCAGGCCTCAGCACCCCATTTCTCCTGACCTGGCACACAGACCATTTCCCAGCCCTCAACCCTGAGATTACATAGACAGGCACTCTGCATGTGGCCTCATTTTAATTTCCTTTTTATTAGTATGCGTGGTTGGAGTTGGGCAGCATACTCTCCATGCCCACAGTATAGGCATTCCACAAATGAATTCTGAGCAGGCTCTGGAATCAGGCAGAGGCCAATGGAGTGGGCGGCTGGGCCGACCCCAACCTGGGCATGAAGTGAGGGGCTCATCAGGGCACAAAGATGCATCCAACCCTGTGCTCACCTTCTTCCCAACTCTGCACATCCTTTTATAAACTGGGAACAGCCATTGCATCTTAACAATATTGCCAAAAGGCCAGGCAGACAGTAGAAGCCACTACAACAGGGAGCAGCTCTGGAGGCAAGCTGAACTTCCCTGAGAACCTGAGAGGGCTGAGTCAGAAGGAGGACATGTTCTGCTTCTCCACAAGCTAGGCTGACATACCTAGAGAAGGGACCAAAAATGTTCACTGCAGCATTGTTTATAATACAAGGGAAAAAAGTCAAGCTAAATTCTAAATATCCATTAACTGTATTCACAAAATAAAAATGTAACCAACCATTAGCCTGCCATACATCTACATTTATGGTCATGGAAATCTGTCCACAAGACATTCAAGTTTTATAATCAAAGCAAAAAATAATAAATTTAATGTGATCTCAATCATGAAAAGTCTGAAAACATACTACATGTGTATATAAGAGAAGATGTCTACAATGACCTATAGGAAAAGATTAAAATAGATCCTCTCTGGGTTGAAAGCAATGGGTACTTTCATAAGTCTCAGAACAATAGTCATTTTTATTTTGTGATTTAAATAAAAAGCTCCCTACGGCACCGGCCCCATGTACCAAGGGTGGTGGGTTCAAGTTCGGCCCGGCTGAACGGCAACAAAGAAAAGGGCCGGGTGTTGTGGCAGGCGCCTATAGTCCCAGCTACCTGGGAGGCTGAGGCAAGAGAATTGCCTAAGGCCCAGGAACTGGAGGTTGCTGTGAGCTGTGTGATGCCACGGCACTCTACCAAGGGTGACAAAGTGAGACTCTGTCTCTATGGGGGGGGAAAAAAAGCTCCCCAGAATTTGTTCTCGTCCCCTAACCTGGGACAGGCCAAGACACCCTCCTGGAAACACAGCGTGTTTGAGCAATGCTGGAGACTCACACGCCCACACATGTACACATACTTCTGCACACCTGCACACATGTGCACACATGCCCCCTGCACACCTCCACGCACACACCCTCTGCACACTCGCACACGTGTGCACATACACACATCTTCTGCATGCCTGCACACAAATCCTATGCACACCTGTGTGCACACACCCTCTGCATACCTGTGCACACACCCTATGCACACCTGCATACACACCTTCTGCACACCTTTGTACACACACCCTCGCACACCTGCACACACTCTCTGCACACCTGTATACACCCACCCTATGCACACCTACATGCCTGTGCACACACCCTCTGCACACACATCCTGTGTACTCCTGCACATACACACCCTGAGCACACCTGTATACACACCCTCTGCACAACCATGCACACATGCCCTGTGCACACCTGCACACACACCCTCTACACACCTGTGCATACACCTCCAAGTCAGGCTTCAGCATCACATAGGAGGCCAAGCACCAGAGTAGGGAGAAGATCCCCAAGGGTCCGCAAAGGTTGTTCCAGGGTCTGGACTCCCGGACCTTCCCACAGTCTTACCTGGTGTCCCCCACCACTGGGCACATTGGGCTCCCAGTGCAGATCCCATGGCCTCTCCCCCCACCCAGCTTCTCAGCACGACTCGTTTAGTTCTCCTGTTGAGTTAGACTCATTTGGCTCCTTCTGCTTCAACATTCTGCTTGGCCACACCCTTTCCAATTAAAAAAAAGTAAATGAATCTCTCAAAATATGGCCCCTATCAAGAACTGGCTGCCCTGCCTCAGACATTGAGCTGCCCCGCCCAGCAGGAAGATGGTCCTCCCAGAAGGCAGCCTTTCTGAGCAGTGCTGTCCAGTCCTGGGGAGCACATCAGCCCTGCCCACTGCAGGGGTCAAAGGCTGGGCCCTGAGCCCAGCTCTGGGGCAAGGGAAGCCACTGCCTTGACCTGTGCATAGGTCAGCACTGGTCAGCAGTGGGGCCTTCCCCTCTTCTCTCAGACAGCAGAGAAAACCGCCCAGTGATAAAAGAACAATCACACCAGCCCTCACTCTGTCAGTGGGGCCTGAGAGACAGACTCAGTACCAGCATCTGGATTTGCAATCCCAGCTTCTGAGGGCTCAGCTACGTAAGCAAGGGAAGCACTTGCCTACTTGTTTATTTGTCAAAAAATGGCAACCTGGATTCAGGATGGCAGCTGGAGAGACCCCAACCCTCCAGAGACAGGAAGCCCCAAGCCCAACAGTGATGCTGAAGTTCCCACAAGGGAAGCCCAGTAAGTGGTTTAGTGATTGGCTCTCCCAAATTCTCTCCCATGGTATTCAACAGGAGAAACAACATTTTCGGGGAGAGGTAGATGTGCATTATTTTGCTTTGTACCAAACAGTATACCAGTGTTTGTACACAAATGTTCACAGCAGCATTATTGACAACACCCAACAGGTGGAGGTAACAGCCAATAAAAGAGCAAAGCATTCATCCACACAGGGAATGTCACTCAGTCTTAGAAAGGAAGGAAATTCTGACACACACTACCACACGGACGACCCCTCAGGGCATGTGCTAAGTGAATACGCCACTCACAAAAGAAGAAATCCTGCACAATTCTACCTGCGTGAGGTCCCCAGAGTTGTCAGGTTCATAGAGATGGAACATGGGATGATGGAGCCAGCAGCCAGGGGAGGAGAGTCAGTGTTTAACAATGACAGAGGTTCATCTAGGGAGGGTGGGAAGTTCTGGAGCTTTATAGTGGAGATAGTTATACAACAATACGAATGTATTTAGTGCTTAAGAAGGTAGTTATATGTCTAAGTATTCTATTCAACTGGAAAATAATTTTAAAAATATATGGGCTCGGTGCCTATAGCTCAGCAGCTAGGGCACCAGCCACATACACTGGAGGCGGTGGGTTCAAACCCAGCCCCGGCCCGCCAAACAACAATGACAACTACAACAAAAAAATAGCCGGGTGTTGTGGCGGGCACCTATAATCCTAGCTACTTGTGAGGCTGAGGCAACATAGTGAGACTCTGTCTCAAAAAATAAAACAAAAAACATATATATATATGTATATATATATACATATATATATATACACACACATACACATACACACACATGACCTTAGTTATATGCGTGCACACACATGCACACATGTGTGCACACATGTAGTTGTGTTCATAAACATTGACATACATGGAGGGACATGTGGCTTAAAACAATTTTGAAGGAAATACCCCCAAAAGGTTAGAAGTGAGCCCCTGGGCGGTAAGATCACTCTGCCTCTTCTGCTGGGTACTTGCTGTGATTTCCAAGGTTTCTGAAAGGGACAGGCGACCCTTTCACAATGGGAAAGAAGTTACGAAATGCACATCTTTCCCCACCCAAGCCTGCCCACTTGACCTTTTGGTCTGATTCACACAATGGGGTTATTCAGCTGTGCCGCCCACTGCCCTGTGCACTTTCTGCTGCCCTCTGACCCATCATGTAAATCAGGCCTGGTGCTCACTGCCTGGGCAGTGCCACCGCCCCAGCCACTTCCTCCATTCTCTCCTGCAGAGGAGCAGTGGTCCCGAAGGCCGGCACCCTATTGCCACACCCAGGCATCCTCCGGTCCCTGGCAGACACTAGCCCTCAGCCACACTGGTGAGTACCTCTTCTCTCCTAAGAGTCTGAGATACACTTCCTACTGCCACGACTCCCTACAAAATAAACAGCATCAGTGGCATCCACCGGGTTTGTTACGGGTATTCCCCAAGTGCACAATTATCCCTCTACGAAGCACATTCCTGGTACATGGCCAGCCTCCATGCCAGAGCCCGAGCCTTACTTCCTGCATTCCTGGGCAGTGACACCACCCACAGCAGCCTGGCGTGCTTGGCCAAATGTGTGTGTGGAGCTGCCTGCTGCAGCCTGGCCAGCTTCAGGCAAGACAGACCCTGCAGGCAAGGGCAGTGGCCATAAGGCCAAGGGGCCGCCTGTGAACCACAGCCAATGAGACTGCACAGGGATATCTTCTGGCCCCAGGGTCCAGCCTTGACATGTCTCACCAGAGGCGCTACTGTCCTGTTTCCTGTTCTGTGAAGCAAAGCCCTAGCTGGTCTGAGGTCTAAGGATACCCAGCGATGTCACAGTGAAGAAGGCCAGCAGGACTGAGGTGGCCCCTCACTAGGCTCTATCAGGGGTGTCCAGGGCACCCTGGTCCCCAGGGGACCAGCTCAGAGGGGCAATTTCCCCAGGAGCAGCCCCCTGCACAGGTGCTGTCTGCCCAGCCTAGGCTTGAGCTGCCAGGAAGAGGCCCCCTTGGGGGACAATGACTCTGAGTATGGAGTGGCTCAAGACTCGTCACACAAGTGCTGGTGGCTATGGGCCCTGGGCAGGGGTTTCCAATTTGTTCTGTGACTCCTCCTTGTGAAGTGACCATTCAGATTCCATCAGGCAGTTGTGCCACAAGCAGAACATGGGTCCTAGTATAGCTGGCACAGAGCAACGTGCTCCGGTCACACAGGGTCAAATCCTGTTTGCCCAAAGTTTGAGAAGTTGAGGTTTGGCCCACTTGGATGGCAGAGCTGGGGCCGTCCACCCACTGTGAGCTCTCACAGTTGCACCCCTGCCAGCCAAACTGGCCTTGCTTCATCACTAAACTCCCATGTGGAGCATCCCTGGAGAAACCAAAGGAGCCAATCAGATGCTAAGCCTTCATTTCACTCAGATGCACTTTTAAAATGTCATCAGGGTTTACCTCTAGGTGATGAGATGATGGCTAATTTTCTTCTTCTTTTTAACATTTTGACCTTTTCTTTTAAAGCATGCTTTGTAGATATTTGAAATGCCCTAATTAAAAAATCCAGCATCTCCTTCTCCCCTTCTGTGCTCTGGTAAGCCTGGCTCTGTCCTGCCCTGGTTTCCTCAGCCCCACTCTCCAACGCCAAACCTGTATGACTCAAACCCTCAGCATAGCTGAGCCCACCTGGAACATTTCCTATTCTCCACGGTGGCTCCCAGGAGGACAATAGGTGATAGCAAAGAAGAAAACTCCATCTGGTGAGCAATTTCATCTCCTGCTCTCTAGGCCTCCTCTCCCCTGGGACTTGGATGTCCTACGTAATGGTAACCTGGGCCCTGAGTCCACCTACTGCCCTGTGGCACCTGGGTTTGCTTCTGCAGAGCCTCTACAGGGGCAGAGGAGCTGGACAGGCCTCAGGCCAACAGCTTAGTATCCCCAGAAGGGGACAGGGGACCTCACTCCAAGCAGGGACATCTTCCACCTCCTGGGCAGACAGCTGACTTAGGCAGCTTCCAGGAGCCCCTCACAAAAGGACTAGAAGCATATTCTGGGCTTGACAGTATCCGGCAGTACGTACTCTGCTGTGTGTGGAACGTCCTTGGGTTGCAGTAACAAAAGACCACAAGCAAGTGGCTTAAAACAGCAGGAATTTGCTGTTTCACGTTTCTGGAGGCAGAAGTCCAAGGTCAAGGGAACCACCTGTGATGGTCCTGGGGAAGAATACACCCCAACTCATTCTGTAAGGACAAAGGTAGATCAGGGGTTGCCTAGTGAGGGGCCAGAGAGAGGCTCCAGAGGGGCAGGTGTGCTATTTATCTTGACAATGGCGACGGTTCACAGGTGTGCACACACCAAACCTATCAAACTATAGACTGTAAACACCCATAGTCTACTATATATCATTGATGCCCTCAATAAAACTGACTTTTGTCAATAGATAATAGCTGCACATATCTGGGGTACATGTGTTTTGATAGATACATACAATGTATAATGATTGAACCAGGGCAACTGGGACACCCTAAACATTCACCCCCTTCTTCGTGTTGGATTCCAAATCCTCTTCTCCAGCTATTTTGAACTATACAACAATTTAGCGTTAACTACAGTGGCCCTGCTATACTAATGAACACTAGATCTTATTCTAACTCTATTTTTGTGCCCATTAACCAACCTCTCTACATTCTGCTTCCATTTTCCCTGCCTCCAGTAACTACCACCAATCCCCTGTCTACCTCCATGACACCCACTTTTTAGCTCTCACATATGAGTGTGAACACCTGGCATTTATCTCTTTCTGTGCCTGGCTTATTTCACTTACCATAATAACGTCCAGTTCTGCCCACATTGCTGCAAGTCGCAGAATTTTGCTGTCTTATATGGCTGAATAGTATTCCATCCAGCATATATATGTGCTACATTTTCTTTATCCACTCCTCCACTGATGGACACTGGCATTTGTTTCTGATTTTGGCTGTTGTGAATGGTGCTACAACAGATATATTTCTTTGATATATTGATTTCCTTTCTTTTGCACATACACACCCAGCAGTGGCATTGCTGGTTCATATGGTAGTTCTGGTTTGAGGAAGCTTCACACTGTTCTCTGGGGTGGCTGCATATCTCACAGTCTCAACACCGTATATGCATTCCTCTGTTCCACACCCTCACCAGTAACTGTTGTTCCCTGTCTTTTTGCTAAAAGCCATTCTAAGCGGGTGAGTTGATATCTCATTGTGGTTTGGTTTATATTTCCCTTAGTGATGTTGAACATTTTTCATGTAACTGTTGGCCATTTGTATGTCTTCTTTTGAGAAATGTCTATTCAAATCTTTTGCACATTTTTAATTGGATTATTTGTTTCAGTGCTTTGATTGCCTTACATATTCTGGTCATTGACCCCTGTTGGATGGATACTTCATAGATGCTTTATCCCATTCTGTAACTGCCTCTTCACTTGGCTGATTTTTCCTTTGCTGTACAAAAGCTTTTAGTTTGATGTGATCCTATTCGTCTAATTTTGCTTTGGTTGCCTGTGCTTTTTGAGGTCGTACCCAAAGAATCTGAGCAGTGATCAACTTTTGAGTTGAACCCCTGAATTAAACCCAGGCCCAAGACAAGGGGCACAGGAGCCGTGACCTGGGAGGGCTGGTGGGAGAGGGCAAAGCCTGCCTAGGACAGGGTGGATGCCACCTTGGCCCTTGATTTTTGCCACAAGGCCACTTTCCAACAGCCCATTCTGCTCTCCAGGAAAGGGATGTCCATGGCAGGAGGTGGCAGGGGTGGACCAGAGCTGATAGGGAGCACCCAAGCTCAGACCCTCTCCTCTGATTCTCACAACTTTTCTTGGAGCCCACAGGAGGCCGAAGCTATGACCACGTCTCCCAGAGCTGCCTGGGATCCAACCACATGTGAGAAAGCAGTTTCCATTGTCCAGAGTCATCAACTCAGACTGGGCACCCCCATTACCCAGGGATGAGCTATCCATGTGGGTCAGGCAGTGAGGAGTGATAGCAGAGTTTCTTGAGCTCAAGCTCCCCTCCCAGGAGCCTCCCAGGTCCCCATACTGCAGATGGGACAGGCCAAAGGGCTGGTATAGCCCTGCCCCAACCTGTGTAGGAGATGGCCATGCAGTGACTTGGACTGGGCCAGCACCGCCCAGAGGGGCAGAGGCACCTGCAAGGTGTCCCTTCCTCCCACTCACTGCCTTGCCCATGCCCAGGCCTGCGATGGGAGGTGTGCCTGGACCAATGCACACCTGGAGCCCTGCTGAACCTCAGCCCTCCTATGTGGGCACCACCCCCTACCCCTTGCCAGGGTGATGGCCCAGTTGCCAGCATCTAGCTGCCAAGGAAAATGAGAAAGGGAAGAAGGGTTCACCTCCCCCAAACTTCCCCAGGCCCTCCTCAAGGGCCAGCATGTTAACACAGGAGGCACCGCAAGAGAACCTGAGAGCCTACCCACCATTCACAAAAATGTGCTGCCGCTTCCTCAGGAAGGGGAGGGCCAAACCCCTCCTTCCAGCAGTTCCTAAGGGGGAAGGGACCTAGAAGGAAGGGGCTTCCCCCAGGATGGGAATGGGGTCTCTGGGGCCCCCCTCCAACTTCCTCGGTTCCCTCCAATTCCTTGGTCCCTGGACCCACAGCGAGGAGAGGCACCGATGACACCTTGCCGCAAAGTTCCAACCAACTGTGACCTCGAGGTGCTAGATTTGCACTGCACAATCAGGCTGTCCTGCTCCCTCCTTGGATTTGGTGTCTAATTCTGTCTAATTCTGGTGCAGGTGGGCATTGCAGGGCTGCATCCGGAGCCTGAGAGAAACCGCATTCCCTCCCTGAAGTCTATGGGGTCAGAGGCTACATGGCAGGTGTTCAGTGCATTAAAGACAATTCCTCCATGGGCACAGAAGGGCCCTTGGCCCAGAGGCACAACAGACCTGGTGGGGAAGGTAGGTTGGAGCAGCAGCCACAGAGGCCTCTTGGGCTTCTGGGCTCCAGGAAACACATGGCATGTCTGTGACAGTGAGGCTGCATCCATCTGCCCAGCTCACTATGGCTGGTACCAGGGCCTGGACCCATGGCACAGCTATCCGTAGGTATGTCCTTTCACCCTGGAATTCTGCCCCGCCCAGTAGCAAGAGCCAAGGTCACGTCACACATAGTCACCCCAGGCCCCGTGAGAAGCCACCCACTTCTGGGGCTTCCAGGAAAGCCCAGGGACACCTACCTACTCACGTAGATCCTTCCCCTCAGCATATGCGGCAGAGGTAAATCATGCCTTCGTGGTAAAACAACACTTTGGACCACAGTTGAGCTGGGCCCCTGAGGCTCCAGGGACACTAGGGCCTGTGCTGGTGCTGGGAGGTGCATCCACCTTCTCCTCACCCAAAGGACTCTTGCCGGTGGCAGTCAGCCTCACCTCTCATCCTTCCTGCCTGAGTCTGCCCATAGTGGGCTTTGCATCAGGCCAGTGTCTCCACCTCTAGCCAAAGGCCACCCCCTCCTTGCTGTCCCGAAACTTTTCTTCCTGAACGGGTGCCAGGCCATGGGGGATTGCTGGACAAGACTCCCCTCACTCACCCCAGTTGTGGCCTCTGGAGGTGCAGCCCCTGCTGCCCTTGGTGTCCACAGCAAACATTACCAGCCTTAGGACACTGTGCCCATATGCCTAGCCATGGCCTGCCCTTCCCACCATCACCACCAGGCCATGGCCTGGAGTAGATGCCTCACCCAAGCAGTGATCCATAGCCAAGGAGTGAGCCCCAGGAGACACAGACCATCAGGACAGCAGGCAAGGATGGTGTGACCACCCCAGTTCATCTCACGGATGGATGAGGTGCCTTCTCCCCAGCTTCTGGATAGGATTCCATTTACAGAGCCCCACAACCTGGTTTGTTCACCAGACCACAATGGAGGGAGGGTCATCATCAACTGTGGGGTATTCTCCTGTCCCCATTTGCAGGATGACAACAGACACCCTTTGCTCACCTCTGACAGGCACCAGAAGATAGCAGTGCTCAGGGTTCTCATGGGAGATCCCTCCAAGGCAGGGGTAGACACAAGCACCAGCAGTCCCAAGTGGGCAATACTGGGGAACTGGAGGTCCAAACAAGACCCTTAGGGCTAGAAAGTCCAGTGTCGTGGCTGAGGTTTCACAGCAACTGGCATCAAGGCCCCTCCCCACCAAAGGGCTCCCTTCAGGGTCTGATGCCCTGGGAATGCAGCCACACATGAAGAAGTCATATGTGAGTGAACATGGCCAGCCCCATTGGGGCAGGTGCAGCAGAAGCCCCAATGGCTCTTACTCAGCTGCTGCCTGAGGGATGGTTCTAGTGTGCGATGCAGTCCCACTGCGGGTGTCAGTAAGCAGGTGAGGGACCTGAGACCCATTATGAGTGACCAGGCAGGAAGCACAGCCCCAGTGGTGTCTCCAGGAAGAGCCAGGCATGCTTGGCACAGAGGAAACCCCTGGTCCATGACCAACAGTGCCTCATTCCACCTGCAACCAGAGCAATGCTAAGGACAGCTGGGTGGAGGCTCCACAGGGCAAAGACCAGTGGGCACCTCCAGTGTGGCCAACTATTATCCACATCAGGAACTTGACTACTTTTATGCCTCTGTATTTTCTTTATTTCCCTTGTTTTTTAGTAGCGCTCCCTCTGGACAATTTAGTCTACCTCCACAGTGCTACCAGTGAAGGAGGCATTTGGTACTTTCTGGGCTAAGGACAGAGTGGTCTATGGCAGAGAGGGGCTGGGGCTTCTTCCTGTGATGACCCAGTTCCTTACTGACCCTGGCATCTCAAGTACAAGCTCCCTGGAAGGGAGACCAAAAATCCAAAAAGGACGCCTATGTAAGCAGAGAGGGGTTTAGGAACTGTAGCGACCACGCTGCTGGATGACTAAGTAACAGTTGTGTCCCAGCACTGGGACATCATGAATCCCAGTTGTTTGACCCCCATCTCACCCAGGCCTGCACCTGCCAAAATACCCAAAGGTGCTGAGTCTGACACCTCTCTCCTTATTGCAACCCCAAACCCTCTATCTCCCACCCCATGAGCCCAGGCCCCAGAGGCCCCTCACCCCACTCCTACCTATGCCACCCCTCAGAGCCTCCTGGGCCCAACATGCTCTTAGGTCTCCTATGACCTCTGGTCCCTGTGGCCCTCTTCTGCATACTAATGAACATAGCTGCACACACACAGATACACTCAAATGCCCACACATAGGCAGACATGAGCATGCAGGGCCCTTTGGTGCCCACCCCTATGGCCAGGTGCCCCCTCTCTGCCCTCTCAGAGGCTTCATAGTGTTTTTTTGTTTCTTCATCTTTTATTTTTTTTTTAAATCTTGCCCTGATCAAATTGATGACTAGGAAACTATGTGGCTTGGTAAGCAAAATTCTAAAGATGAAATTCCAAAGCCTCCAGTGGCCATGACCTCACCACCTGGTATCAACCAAACCTCCCGTTTTTATACATCACCACCCACCTGGGCAACAGTGCACAATGGCCCAGTGTTGACACTGATTCCCCACATTCTCAAATGTCCCCCATGTGGCTCCTCCATGCAGGAGCTGGAGGGTAGGGCCCCTCCCACTGGGCAACTTCCTCTCTGGGTCTCTACCTCTATATCCTGGCCCTGGTTCTACAACTCAAAACCCCCTGCCTGGGCTGTCAGTGACAATCTCCTGTTGGTATATCTCTGTCCCCAACCTCTGGGAGCCCCAATCTCTCCTCCAAGGCAGTGTAGGTGGATAATGCAACTGAGTGAGGACAGACAGAGCCAATGTTAACCATGGGCCAAGCACCTACAGCGCTGGCCTGGCCCAGGGAAGCTCAGAGTACTGTAGAAACATGCCTCACCCACACCTACTGTGCACCAGACCCCATCAAGGTGCCTCACTGGTACTCACTGTGCACCAGGCCGCATCAACATGCCTCACCGGCACCCACTGTGCGCCAGGCCACATCAACATGACTCACCTGCAGCCACTGTGCACCAGGCCGCACTAACGTGCCTCACCCACACACGTGTGCTAAGCTTGTGTGCTGCACTGGAAACCAAGGCCATGCCCTCCTCCCAGGACTGGAAATTATTGGCTGCTGTCCTGGTGGGAAGTCCCAGAGGAGAGGAGAGTAGGGAGGGGGAGGAGATGCCGGGGATGGCTTGTGGAAGGCGGTAGGATGGCAGAAGCCACAGGAGCAGAAAATCCCAACATGCTGGTCCCCAGGTAACACCCAGCCCCACACCCCCCAAGCTGCTTTTCTGGACCCTGTGTCCCTTGAACAGCAAGTAACTCACCTGCCATCCTCTCTGAGAGCTGTCTCTCCAGAGAGAATCTCCCAGTGGCAGGACTCCTGGCTAGTGCCTGCCCTGTGGGAGACAAGGACCCCGGGGTCTCACAAGGTCCTCTCAGGACCAATTATGACCACACAGAGCAGCAGAGAAGAGGTGGCTGGGGAAGTGAGGCTACTAGCACCCAGTCTGGCAGGGCCCAAATTGAACAGGTTAATCAATTAGTGCAAGGGAAGCCCTTGGTGTTAGCTACCGTGCTCAGGAGTGGCTTCCGCCCCCACCTGTGGGACCCACTGTCTGCATTCTCCCAGGTGGCTCAGCAAGTAGGTCTGGGAACCTTGGCGCTCCCTGCCGCCAGCTTTCCTTCCACAGCCACAGCCGGGAAGGGGACAGGATGGAGGCCACAGGGACACGGAGGGCTGAATTCCTCCTACCCCCCCAGTGATCTGGCTGGCGCCTCATCTAAAACATGCACACACACACAGAGACACACACATGAGCACAGACCATGCTCACATGAGAGCCAATAATACTCGCACATGCCAAGGCCTCACCAGCCCCATCTAGGGTAACAGTGCACGCAGGTCCTGGTGCTCACAGTTTTGGGACAGTGCAGAGCCACAGGACCCCCCATGGGGAAACAGGGGGTGCTGTCTGGCACCAGCCAGGAGCTCCCCTGCCTGGGAGGCCACAGGAGAAGGACAAGCGGAGGCAGTGAGCTAGAGGCAGAAGGGCTGGAGACAAGTCCCACCTCGGGGCCTTCTGGGGGACAAGAGACAGGTGCCGCTGGGAGAGGAGTGACACCCACCCAAAGGCTGGCATGACAGGAAGCTCTGCAGGCCCAGATGGTGCTCCCAGGGAAGGTGCTGCACCTGAGCCTTAACGTGGAGATGCCTGCTCACCCTGCCCCAGTGGCTAAGCCCAGGGAGCAGGACCCATCCTGCACCAGCAACAACCTGGGTATCCAAGGCCCAGCAAGGGTAGCAGCCTCCCCATACACCCTGCACCCTGTCCTACCCACAAACCTATTGGGGTACAGGTGAGAGACCAGGAGGGGTTAGATGACCACAGGAAGCCCCAGCAGATGGGCCTCTCAGGGCACAGGATCTGGGCAGCAAACACTGCAGAGGAGAGGACAGGAGCCTAGAGCCCCTCCAAGATGACCCTGGCATTCCTCAAGACCTAGCTCAAATCCCACCTCCCCTGTGAAACCCCCTCGACCTTCACAGTTAGCTTCACAGTTAGGACTGAGTTCCACACCACCAGCCATGCACACTCTCCAGCCAACCTGCTCTGCCTTCTTGTTAGCAGGTTGACTGGGTGACAGCTACTGACTCTGGGCAGCTACTGTGCTAAGCAGGCAGCCTGATCTCTCAGCCCGATCTGGCCCAGAAATGCCACCAGGGTGGTTAGGCTAGCCAGCCTAACCCAGGATGTCTTGTGCAGAGACATCAGAGGCCTCGACAGGGACAACCCCACACGGCTCCTGGGGATCCAGCTGGCCACCACAGGCAGGTAGCAGAGAGTGCCACCCCATCTGAGGCCTATCCTGCCCCAGTTCCTCTGGGAAGCTGCCACAATGCAGGAAAGGGGCCAGAGCATGAGGTTTCTAGGTCTGCCTGACTGCAATGGCAGTGGGACAGAGAGGGGGGACAGCCCCTGAGCATTGCTAGCCCATAGAGGCCTGAGGCCTCCCCCCCCAGGGTATCCAGCGAGTGGGTAAGGCCAGAGCCCATTTCCACAAATGTCCCTGTACACCCACCTCTCGCACAGGGTACCTGAGGAGTATAGTGACTGCCCAGCATGCTCCCCTCAGGGCCATGAAGAGACCTTAGAATTTGCCTGAGGGGAGCGTGCTGGGACCTCAGCCAACCTCTGCAGAACCCACATTGGGGATGTGGCCTGTAGCAGGGAATTACACAGCCAGTGAGGTTTTGAGCTCTACAAGTTTGGCAGAGAAAAGAAGAGAGAGGAGAAAACAGCAGAGAAAATCCCGGGGGTGCCAGGGAAGGCCTGGGCTTGTTACTCACAGCAAGACTGAAGTAGAGGCAGGAGGGAAGGTGGGATGTGGGCACCAGTGGGCCAGGACACAGGGGCTCCCCTTCAACCTCTGGAGGGAGCCTTAGACGTTGAGCCAGCGCACACCTGAGCTAGAACACCTGAGCCAGCACACACTTGAATCAGTGCACACCTGAGCTAGAACACCTGCGTCAGTGCACACCTGAGCTAGAACACCTGTGTCAGTACACACCTGAGCTAGAAAACCTGAGCCAGCACACACTTGAGTCAGTGCACAACTGAATTAGAACACCTGAGCCAGCACACACTTGAGTCAGTGCAAACCTGAGACAGTGCACACCTAAGCCAGTACACACCTGAGCCAACAGTGGGCTTGCTCCCTCAGTGCCGGGGCTGAGAACCCCACCACAGACAACACTGCTCTGTGGGCTGCACAGGGTCCGTCCAGGAGGCAGCCCAGCCCTGAGAGTGTGGAGCCCAAGTGGGTTAGCCAGAAGTATCCTCTGGAGACCCTCCAAATGCCTAGACTCCTCTGCTGGGGTTCTCTGAGGACAGTAGTGGCAAGGCAAGATCCACTGTCAGAGGAGCTGAGAGGGAGTTGATCCACTGTCAGGACAGAGGGAGAAAGGCACAGTGCTCTCCAAGTCCCCTCCAACACCAACCAGCCCTGGATCACTGAGGGAGGCTTTTACCTGTGGGCCAGGGACTTGGCCACAGATGGGGTTTCCTCTCATGCCAGCCTCCTGGACCTCGCCCTGCCCCAGAGAAGCACACTTCCTCCCCAGCCTGACAAGCCCTGCATTCCCCTTAGACCGTGGGCAAGGATAACCCCCTTGCTCTTTACCTGACATTACCACATGGATCAGATCCAGGGCAGACCCCAACATCCCTGTGTACATGTAACTGACAAGGGCCACCAGCCTGAAAGCCGACATTCTTACTCTGTAGTCTCCCCTTGTCAGAGTCCATGCCAACTGGTGCCAGCCCAGAAAGCTCAGCATTCCCAGTTTGAGGAGCTTCTCCACAGCACAGACCAGAAACAGGTTCAATTCCTTCCTCATGTTAGGCCTGGCACCAGCACCTGTGTTGTGGCTGCATCCTGCTGAAAGCCAGTGGGACTGACCCGACACCAGTACTGCTGCTTCCTGTCCTTGTCCACCAGCACCTGCCCTTACCCACCAGCACACACCTGAACTGGTGCACACCTGAGCAGGTGCAATCTGAGCCAGTGCACACATGAGTCAGTGCACACCTAAGAGTGCATACCTGAGCTAGAACACTTGAGCCAGCACACACTTGAGTCAGTGCAAACCTGAGACAGTGCATACCTGAACTAGTGCACAGTGCCTACTGAGGGCATCCAGCGTAGCTCAGCCTCTGGTGAGGCCAGGAGGGTGCTTACTGACCACGAGAGCCTCTCCATGTCCCACCACGTTTTCAGCAGCTGCACAGGAGGAAACCCCTGACTCATAAATGAGAGTGCAAGCTTGGGTCAAGTTATCTGACACCCCTAAAGATCCCCTCTACTGGGGAGTAGTGTCCTCTCAAATTTCATGTCCACCAGACCTCTGAATGTGACCCTATTTCCATTTCCTTTGCCAATGTGGTCAAGTGAAGATGAGGTCAATGGGTGGCTCCCATGCACCCCAGTAACCAGTTTCCTTATGGGAGAGAGATCTGGACACACTCCCACGGAAGGAGAACATGCAGCCATGGAGAGGAGACTGGAGTGATGGAGCCACAAGCCTAAGGATGCCTGGAGATCCCTGAAGTTGAAAGAGACTAGCTGGAAGTTGCCGTACCTTTGGAGCCCTGGATGGGGTGAGGCCCTGCTGACACCTTGACCTTTGGATCCTGGCCTCCAGAACTCAGAAAGCATAAACTTCTGTTGTTTCAAACCTCCCAATTGGTGGAGAAAGGTTACAGTAGCCACAGAAAACTCATGGATATGGAACAACCAACCTGACCCCAGGCAGAGGCTTGCTATAGACTCGGGCATTTGGGGGAAGCTGGGGTCAAAGGGCACTGGGGTTAATGGAAAGGGAGAGGGCAGGTGCTGAGGAGTGCTGTCAGCAGCAGCTGGGCAGGGCATCTGGCTGGGGCCAACTCTGGAGTGTGTCCAGGGAGCTCCTGTGGCCACACACACCTGACCAGCTGGGAGACAGACTCATCACTGGCTCTCGGCAGGCCTTGATTTTTATTCTCTGGAACAGAAACAACCTGCAGCCCAAAAAGGACTACAGCTGGCAAAGCACATTCTTTAAAGACAAAATGGAAAAAACCCGTAAGTATTTGGCTCCATACATTTCTGTTGTAACAACTCCAAACGGTGCTAAGTCTTTGCACAGAGCCTGGCTGACCGATGGCTATGTCCTGCAGCCGCAGGTTCTCATCTAATATACCAGGCTGAGTGCAATGATGTAAATGTTTTTAAAGAACAACATAAGTGCCACACCAAGACATCTGAAGACATAGGAATTTGCTTCCTATGGGCATTTCTTTTTTTAAGAAAAACATAATAACTTAGTTTGCATTTTATGGCATTTCCGATTGGCCACGGCATCCCCCACTGGAATCCCCACAGGGTCAAACACCATAGGCACCTCCTCAGATGGTGCAGCTGACAAAGCAGGGCCAGGCCTGGGCCCCAGGGATATGGTCCGGTGTAGCTCCCACCAGGATTTGTGCAGCCCAGGGCAGGCACAAAAGCTCATCGGGGAGGGAAGGCAGCCCAAGATCCCTATGGTCACTCCGCACCAACCTCGCAGGGGTTCAGTCCCCTTTCCTCAGCGTCTCTGTACATCCTTTGGAAGTCCTGGAAGCGTGGGGCACAGCCAAGCCACGCCTCCTCAAAGCGCATGTGGCCTGTGAAGAGGAAGTCACCGTGCCCTGGCCGCACACCACACTCCAGCAGTGTCCTGACATGCCCCTGCCAGAGGCCACCACCCTCAGGCACTGGCTGGAAGATCCTGCTTTTCTGCCGGTACAGTCTGCTCACTCGCAAGTGGATGGCAGTCTCCTGAAGCTCTGGCTCGTGGGTGACGTCCTGGATGGAGCCTCGAACAACTGCAGAGAGAAGGAGATGGAACAGTCATTAGGGTCCAGTGGGCACTTCCAGGTGCTGGCCAAAGACAGGCGTACAACACATTGACCCCACATGCAGCAAAGCCACTGCAGGCCCCTGGCAACAACTGGCATTGGAACCGGGAGCTGAACCCTGAGACTCTGCCATCTAGGAATCCCATTGAAAAGTACATTTTAGGCCAACGCAGCAGATCACACCTGTGGTCCCAGCATTGAGGGAGGCCAAGGCAGGAGGATCACTTGAGGCCAGGAGTTCAAAGCTGTAAGGAGCTGTGACCGCACCACTGCACACCAGCCTGGGTAACAGAGCAAGACTTTGGCTCTAAAAAAGTACAATTTAAACAGTAGGACATCATCCCAGATGAGAAGGTGCAGCAGCATGGCCCAGAGGAAGGTGCTGTCGGAGTGTTTGGGATAAAAGCAGCCACCCCCTCAGTGTTTGAAGCAGTATAATCATGTTTGAAATTAAGAAGATCTGTTGCATCGGTGAAGGCTATGTTGGAGGACCCACGTGTAGTATCATTGCTTACATGTGCCCTAAAATCAGGGTAATGGCTGTTGAGTGAGTCAAGAATCAATGCATGGAATTCTACACTTCCTATTTATGAGCCAGGACTAAAAGAAGTGGTAGAATCTTGCCGAGGAAAAAATCTATTTTTTCTACCAATATTGATGATGACATCAAAGAACCTGATGTTGTATTTATTTCTGTGAACACACCAACAAAAACCTATGGAATGGGGAAAGGTCATGCAACAGGATCTGAAGTATACTGAAGCTTGTGCTAGATGTGTTGTATAAAATTCAAATGGGTACAAACTTGTGACTGAGAAAAGCACAGTTCCACAGTTCCACAGTGTGGGCAGCAGAAAGTATCCATCGCATATTTGATGCTAACACAAAACCCAACTTGAATTTACGTGTGCTGTCCAAACCAGAGTTCTTGACAGAGGGGACGTCTATCAAGGACCTAAGGAACCCATACACAGTACTGATTGGAGGGGATGAAACCCAGAAGGCCAGAGAGCCATGCAGGCCCTATGTGCTGTATGTGAGTACTGGCTTTCCAGAGAAAAGATTCTCACTACTGATATTTGGTCTTCAGAGCTTTCCAAACTGACACCAAATGCTATTGCCCAGAGAATCAGCAGTATTAACTCTGCAAGTGCCCTCTGTGAAACAATAGCTTATGTAGAAGAGGTAACAATAGCCATTGGAATGGACCAGAGAATTGGAAATAAGTTTCTAAAAGCCAGTGTTGGTTTTGGTGGGAGCTATTTCCAAAAAGATGTTGTAAATGTGGTTTATCTCTGTGTGGCTCTGAATTTGCCTGAAGTAGCTCATTATTGGCAGCAGGTAATAGACAAGAATGACTACCAGAGGGGGAAGTTTGCTTCCCAAATCAGAGACAGTCTGTTTAGTACAGTGACTAATAAGAAGATAGCTATTTTGAGGTTTGCATTCAAAAAGGACACTGGTGATAACAAGATAATCCTCTAGTATATATATTTGCAAAATGGGAGAGTGCTTGGTAGTTAGCAAAAACACCTGCCCACTCTCTCTGTGGGCGTGTGTGTACCAACTCCTGGCTCCTGGGCTAGGGAGCCATTTTGGACACAGAATGAAAAGCACCTTTCCCATGACTGAGGCCAAGACCCATGCTTCTGCAGAGCACCTGGGGACTGGGTGCCCATGGAAGGCTATGTGGTGCCCTGTGGGGGAGGCTGCTGCCCAAACAAGCCTCCACATGGCAGGAGCTGTGAGGCAGACACTCACCAAAGTCGCTGGTGCAGACAGCTAGGAGGACCTCGGTGTCACTGCAAGGGCGGCACGGTGCTGGGAAGAAAAGAGACAGGGTCAGCTAGGACAGAGCAGGTCCAGGGTTCACCACCTGCCAGTCACACATGCTCAGCAGACCCAACTAAAGACAGTCCTGGAGTGCCCACATCACTCCCCTGTGACCAAGACCACTTCCCAGCTAAGCTGCCAGAGCAAAAGACAGAAAGTACAGCCTTGGCCATGCCCAGGCTGACCCCAGGGGATGCTCAGCCCACTCTGAACTAGAAGTGCTAGAGTAGTGGCTATGACAGCCCTGTGCCTTGAGAACATGACCCTCCACCCCACCACATCCCAAGGCTTCAGAGACAGGGACCTCCTGTCATACCAGCTTGCTCACCAGTGAGGTGGTGTCACCAGAATGCTCAGATCAATCACCTGAGGTCTCCATCACAGACGCAAAACCACCTGGCTGAACTGAAACCATGTCCCCAACAACACCCTGACTACAGTCACCCTCACCCCATCCTCCATGCCCATGGGCCAGGGCCACCCTCGCCTCCCCAGATCACACTGGAGGAAGGTCACATCCTGCGGGGACGCAGGTGCCCACCACAGACACTGTCCAAACCAGGCCAGACTTCTCCGAAGAGCCCAGAAAATGCTGAGTCTTCTCAGAAGAGCCACACAGGCCATGTCTGACTTGCACAGCCAGAATCTCTGCTGCCCGACCGCCCCACAGCAGAAGCCTCTGAGGGCTGTGTGCTAGGCTCAACAGTGGGTTTGGAAAACACAGTCGTTTTACCTGGTCTTAGTGCAAGACCTCTACCTTGCTCAGTCTTCGCTTCTAGGTTTTGGCCCCAATTCTAACACAGCAGAAACTCTGAGGCATGAAATCTCAGTGAGGTAAGTTTCCCCGCAGTCATCTCGCCTTCTAAATGCTCTGGGATATCCTAGCCAGAACAGGACAGTACTTGCCTTGGGACTCCCCAGCCCATGAGATGCCAACACCATGGTGCACTTGGCCAGCCTTGTCTGCCAGTCTGAGCCAGGCCAAGCTGTCACCTGCTTGGTGGCTGTATAGACCCCAGCCAGGTGCTAGCAGGGAAAAGGGCAGCACAAGCGTCCAGCACCTTGGCCACTGCAAATGGCCCAAGCATCTCCAGCTGAGCAGGAACTCAGAAGGGCCTTCCAGAGTCTGGGATATGCAGAGAGCCCCACAGGCCTGAATAAGGGGTAAATGGAGGCCGGACTAGGCCTTGGAAGGCGTTTACAGCAGCCTGGGCTACCACAGGGTCTCTGTGGGCCCCTTGGAGTCAACCTGTTTGGGGCGCTCACCACATAGTCCTGCCCCAGGATGAGGCCGGCATGCCCTGGCCAAGCAGGGTGTGTAGTCACCCTCAGTTCAGTACACCTGACTCACTGGCCCACCCACCACCTGCTGCTACGTTTGCTACTATTAAGCTACCAGAAAGAAGCTGCAGAACAAGAACAGCCTGCGATACGTCCAGATCCAGTCCAGCCTGTCCGGGAACTCCAGATGTGGAGCCTTCTGCTAGCCTGGAAGGGCTGCAGGCAGCCCTGAGACACCCTTCGACACGCCTGGACTCCTCATACCCCTATCCCAAGCTGGGTCCCAGGAGCCAGCCCCACCTCCTGCTGACACTGCACAAGCTCATGCTGCAGCCCCCACACAGGGGGCACCTGATCTGGGCCCCCAAGCTGTCCAGGGTGCCACCCCATGGCACTTGTCTCGCTGTGTGGCCAGCAGCACAGACAGGCTGGCAGCACTGAGGCATGATGAAGGTGTCTCAAATTTCAGGTGGCATTTTTATTCAGAGCACATGAGACTCAGTGAGACTTTACATCCTGACTGGTCACCTGTCCAGGGCCCACAGAGCAAAAGGCCCCAGCCCGGGGTCCCTTGTGGGAGTGGGGGCAGCCTCAACAGTGAGAGGGCAGGTCAGAGATTAAAGGGCATTGTGACCATAGCCGTGCAAGGGGCAGGAAGTGCAGGAGCTGGGAGGTGAGACCCAAGCTAGGAAAAGGCAGCCATGCAATCGGGTCCCATCTCGAAGATGGGGAGCCAGGATGTCCCACCACTCTCACACCAGACCTGAGCATGTGTGTGTCACCAAGCCCTGGAGTGTCCTCCTCTATGAGTCACTGGCCGTGGGACAAGCCCTGGGACCTTGGAGGATATGGAAGAGGGAGGGAGATGCTCCCCGCACCAGATCTGGCACATGCCCTGGCCCAGGCCCCAGCTGTACAAGGTGTCAGCAGCCTGAGGTTCCTCTCCAAAAGCCTCCAGGAGCCCACACCATCAACACTGAGCTCAAAAAGCATGGCTCCAGAGACCTCCCTGTTCTAATTCTCAGCTTCACAAAGCGGGGGTCACCTTCACAGAGAACTCAGTGCATGCCAAGGGCACAATCTGGAAACAATTACTAGTCAAAGTCAGGCTCATAAAGGCTGTGGAATGTGCTGGTCACGACACATCACATCACATCTCACTTCCGGGGGTGCAGGAGGGTCAGCAAAGGGTTGGAGTTCTGTCCCTCCTCCTCAGAGGGTGGGGGCAGGGCATGGATATCCCTGATGATCACTCAGGAATATGTGTAAAATGAATTGAATGAAGAACAAAGAAAACAGGGTCAGAGGGGCAGCCGGGGCTGCTGTGGTGACCCTGCAGTGGCGGCAGGCACGGACGGAGGGCTGCACCATGAGTACAAGGAGGCTGAAGGCTGGAGGCTACAGAGTGGGCTGCAGACTTACAGATGTTAGTCCAGCAGCACTGCCTGAGAGAGACAACCAGAGTGGAGACACACAAGATTCACAGGGAAATCTCAAGTGACAATCACTGCTGGTCTCCAAGGCAGCTGAGACAGCAGACATGGCATACCCATGAGGAGCAGGTGGGCAGAGTGGGCCCACAGAGGCTGCCTGAGGGGTCAGGATGGTCCTGGGGGCTGCCCTCTTCCTGGAGAGGACACCTTCCTCCCTTCAGGTCGGGAGATAGTGAAGATGTGAAGTGATTATACGATAATTACAGTGGTCCGAGAAGCTGCTAAGGCAGGTGGCTCACACCTGTGATCCAGCACTCTGGGAGGCCAAGGCAGGTGGACCACTTGAGCTCAGTAGTTCAAGACCAGCTGGAGCAAGACCAAGGTCTCATCTCTACTAAAAACAGAAAAACTAGCCAGGTGTTGTGGCAAGCACCTGTAATCCCAGCTACTTGGGAGGCTGAGGCAAGAGGAACGCTTGAGCCCCAGAGTCTGAGGTTGCTGTGAGCTATCATGCCATGGCATTCTACCCAGGGTGACAGAATGAGATTGTCGCAAATAATAATAATAATAATAATAATAATAATAATAATAATAGTGGGATGCCTGTAAAGAACACCAACACCCTTCGTCTCTGCTTCCACCAAATAATGAGGTATTTTTCCTACTCTTTTGCACTTTCCTACCCATTCCACATGCCCACAAGAGTCCCCCAAACCCTGAGCTCCTGGAGGGGTTCTGCAGCAGGGACTGAGGCCTCAGACAGTATAGGATCCAGGCATCCATGCAAGCTCGTAATGTAACTTTTATGTGTTTGTGACCAGCATCAGGGCAATGTCCTCTGCTTGTTCCTTCTATTCTCACTGCACATCTAAAATGCCACTGCACCGGCCCTGGACAACCAGTTCACCATGGGCCTTGTCTAGAGCCCCAACCCCAAAGTCCAAGCACAGAGGCAACCAAGCTGGTGAGCACCTGGTATGCAAACCCCAAGAAAAATCCAAGCAGAGAAAGGAACCCCAAGCCACACCTAGCCTGCCTGGTGACCTAGGGAAGCAGGTTTGTCCCTGTTCTGTAGAATTGGCTGAGCTCCTGCTCCTTGGCCCACATGGTGCTGGTGCTGCCCATCCCCTGAATATACAAGAGTTAATTTTTGTACTTGGTGAGAGGTGCAGTTCCACTGGCCCAGTGTCCCCAAAAGACTAGGGGTGGAAGAATCCACCAAGTCCTCAGTACATGTCTAGGTACAACTTCAAGCCAGACCCATGAGTTCTTCCACCTGTCCACTCGCTGCCTTTGTACCCTAGCAGAGCTCCCCAGACATGAGGAAGGTGGAAGGTGCAGGGCAAGCAGGTCCTACTAGTGGTGGCCAAATCCAGAGTCCACCAGGGCCAGGTCACATCCCTCCTGCTGTGCCCCTGGAGAAGCAGCCTTCCCACTCTGGTCTCTTCTAGGCTGTTGTGAGCCTCAGTCATTCAAGGAAGCTGACTTTGCTTCCCGAAGGACCCAGCACCAACAAGCTGTTACCAAGAGGACCAGTCTCCTGTCCGAGAAGCAGGCTGCCTCCAGATGGGCAGGAGCATGACCCTCAAACACACAGCACCCGTGGGGGATTCAAGCCTACAGAGCCTCTGTTCTCTCACATCAGTGCCAACTGTCAGTTCAGATTCATGAGGGAGCTCCTCCACTCCTGGCAGGTGCGACAACCACCTGGTCCTGCCTGGTCCTGAAGTGTGTGTGTGACCTGGGGCACAGTTCCCACCCCTCCTCCTACAGCTGAAACAAGGGCCAGAATGGAGACAAGGGAAATTCTGGCACTGAGAGGGCTCAAGAGCAGGCCTGGCCTGGACGAGCTGCCCTGCTAGATGGCCGGTGCTGACATTCCTTTCTCCTTACACACTCTGGGTGAAAGGTGCCCCATCCTGGGTGACAGGTGAGCGGGGACACATCAGCTCCCAGTCCCTTCCCCCACTCTTCCACTGCACCAGGATGGAGCAGGATGGTCTCTAAAAGGGCCCTGCAGGGGTTTCTGGGGCTATCTCTGAGGGGGATACCACCCCTGGCACATCGCAGGGTCTGGGTCCCTGCCTTGAGCTCCGGTGTTTCTGTGCTGCTGTTACCAGAATCCCACCATCTGGACATCCCTGTGGACTCTGTGTAAACAGACACCTGGAGCCGGTTAAGTGTGTTGTGGGTAATGAGGGAACCCTCAGTGTCTACTCCACACCACACGGCAAAGTCCTGGCCCCCAAGCTGGTCTGACATCCATGGGGCTCCCATAGTCCCAAGAGGTATGTGGAGGCCAGAACACAGGACCTGTGACAGAGCTGTGGCTCAAGTCACTACACACCCAGGGTTGCTGCCTCCCTACGGGACCCCACAGAATCCATGTACATCTCCTAAAGCCAGTCACTCCAGGACTGGAAACCTGGACACAAGTGCACGGCAGGCACAGATCCTGCCCCAGAGAAGGAGAGAAATGAAGCCTCATTCCTGGGGGTAACACACAACCCCCTGAGCCATCCCCATCAGCAACCAACACAGCCAGTGTTCCACCAGACATCTGTTGGGCACAAACAACATGTGCAGTTGTGACAGCAGCAACCTGGTGACCAGCCCCACAGCCTCTTTAAAGGTCCCGCGGCACAGGCAGACAAAGCCAGGCCCAGCAGCCCAGTGTCCTCAGGCCCAACCCACTTCAATCAGCAAAAGCAATGTCTGCAAGCTCTTAGAACTGGTTTCCTGCCTCAGTGAGCCACTTCAACAGTTGGAAAACTCATCTTGTGCTCAGATTTTTCCAGATTTTGTGTTTGTTATGAGTTTATTATCTCCAAGGCCCCCAGAGTAGGGCTGGCGTCCCCTTCCCCAGGTCTGCCACCCACCGCAACTGCTAATGACAAGACAAAGGCCATGTGGCCCATATCCCTGTCCTGCCAGACCCCAGCAGGCTGGGTGTCCCAGGGGAATCTTTCCGTACCTGAGACTCAAGGGACTGTGCTGGTCCTAGGGACAACTCCCCAGGCCAGGCCTCTCTACCCAGGCACTGCTAACACTGGGGGTCAGGTTGGTCTATGGGATAGAGTGGGGGGGTGGGGGTGGCACAGCCCTCAGCCTCCGCCCTGATGTCAGAGACTCTCCTCTGACCTGACAACTAGTTGTGGTGTGGGCAGGTATCCCCAAAAGACAAGACTCTGACTACCTCGTAGCTTAAGTGAGGTGGCAGCCCTGCATGAGGACTGACCATGTGGGTCCCACAGCCCACGCACCTCTAGGTGTCTGCCCATGGAACTTTCTAGAAACCAGCAAAGCCCTCCACAAATGGACCCAGCCCTCTTCCCAAGTGCAGGTATCCACAGATGTCCTGAGACAGCCCACCACATGCCTGCCACATGAGAAGCTGCTCATCTCAAAAGAAGAAAAATGGCAGAACCTGGAGCCAAGCTCCCACTGTCCAGGACCACACATGCCCTGTGTGGCCAAAGGCGTGACCCAGCTCACACGGCCCCTTCTACTCAGAACCTCCTAGGTCCCCAGATCCTCACAGCCTGTCCAAAGAGGACCACTCACTGTTCCCAGCTGTGCACCAACATCAGCCCCAACCCAAATGCACTGTTGTTGCAGGGGCTAAGCCAACACAAGGAGCTCTTGGCCCATCACCAGCAGTTTGAACAGTAAAGCACCCATTTCTGGTGTGTCACTAGAACACATGCACAGGGCGAGTTTGGGGCCCACTCTCCCCCTCCAACCGCTGGCCGTGCTCAAGGGATGCTTGCCTATACCCTGGGAGGGGAGCACTACTCCAGCAAGCAACCTCACCCAGCACTTAAGGGACAAGACGCAGCCAGTTTGGTCAAGGGTGGTTTCTGTTGGAAGGGCCACAACGCCAGAGGCATTGTCTCCACACCCCGCACCCTACATAGGGAGCCATATGCAGGGCACCACTGTCCCTGGCTGGCTGCCCATAGACTCTCCAAGCAAACCCGCCATGTCCAATGCACAAATGTAGAGAGTTTCTCAGAGGTCCTACAGAGGTCGGGTCAGGAGAAAACCCATGACACCTGTGCAGAGGAGCGAGCCCAAGCTGCCACACAGTGCTCACCCGATGGTGTGTGCAGGGCTGGTCCCCGGTACTTCCTCGTCAGCTCGTACTGGAAGCCCGTGGTCCTTCTGCCGATGTCCTGCTGGGGTGTGGCCTCCACAAACAGGCCGCCCTGCTCCAGGCCAAAGCACCGCACCTGGCCAGTGCCATTCCCATCCTGTACCAGCAGTTTCAGTTCTCCAGTTTTTTCCAAATAAATATTGGCCCCCGAGGAGCCTCTGAAGGGCTTAATGCACACAGTGAGCTGCCGTGCAGGTGAGAAGGTGTTGGGTCGCAGGTTGACAATGAGAGCCCCAGTGGGATACAGCCACTCCACTGTGCCCGCTGCGCAGCGTACGTACACCTGTTCCACCTCCTTCCGGTGTGCCTCATGTGTCAGCCCACTGCGGGAGAAGAGATAGTCAGCCAGGCAAAGTTCCCTTACCCCACCACCACCACCACCCAGAAGGATGTCACAACCACTCCCAACTGGCACGGCCCCACCCTCGAGGCAGTTAAGGCCACCCCCACCCTTCAGCGTGGGGTTTCGGACAGCACCACAGCACTGACTGGTGCAGGAGCTCAGGTGCTCAGCATCTGCAGTTCTGCCTGCCTCGGCCTCTGCCCACCACTCAGCACCATCCCTGGACCAGGGAGGTTGGACCTACTACAGGTCAGAAGAGGTGACAACGAAGGAACAGCAGCAGCCCTGGGTCCCAGCCCAAGTTCCAAAATGGAGTGCGATGAGCATCAGGACCGTAGGAACATGGCCACAGTGTGGGAACAGTAAGCAATGCTGCCGCTCTGGACAGGCAACAAGTTGGGGGTTGTCATTGAGTTCTGTCTCCCAGGACCTCACCATTACGACATATGTTTGCGTTGTCCTCCAAGTAATGAGCAACTGTTTTCATTCATTTCCAAGCCTGAAGACCCTGCCCTCGAGACTAGTTTTTCGAGTAAACCCAAATATCATTAAAGGAAGATCCACTACAAAAGTGAGGTGAGCCTCTTCCACTGGGGGGAGAAGGGCAAATGTGTAAGTAACGAGTTAATGTTACTTGTCGTAAGTGCTAAATAGGAAGGAATGAAGTGTGCTACATTTTTGGTGAGGCAATTTCTGAGTAGAGGCAGTTATGTTTTCAAAAAATTGAAACCATCAAAAACATTAAAGTTTCTCTTACTTGAAACTATAATGTAAAGATCAGCATGTCACTAGCAGACGTCATGGCCACCAAGTGGGTCTGCAATGAAACCAGTAACTTTGACAAAGCAAGTGTTTTATTACATGAAATTTGGTTCTGATCAGATCTCAGGCAGGTTCACCCACATTCTTAGGATTTTTATGTGAAATAAACAATGCTATATCCAGAGCCAGCCTGAGCGAGTTACCAGAAACCCTTTCTACAGAGGAGAAAATGCATAACATATGGTTTGCATTTACTGCTGGGTGACTCACGCTCAAGCCCCCAAACCTCACTTTTCACACTGCAGCTGCAGGCAGGGCCTGCAGCCACCCTGTGGACCGCATCAGAGGGAAGTGTCAAGGGTGAACCCCTCCTGCACAGCCTCCACCCCCACAGCCTCTGGGTCAGGATAGCTAGCCCAGCCCCCGCCAGCTACCAGGGTCACACACAGAGAACAGACTTATAAACTAAGCCAATAAAACCCACACAACTCATCTGACACGTATGTGGGGGCAGGCATGATTATAGTGCTGTGTGAAAATTAGACTAAATGGTAAGTGGTTGACACATTGGACTGCAATCAGCTCTTTTCTTATACAGCCCAAACAAAATATTATCACGTCCCTCACCCTCCATCAGGAGATAGCTGGACACTTGCTTCCTGCCCAAGGACCAAGTCTCAGCTCTTTCTTCTACACAAACCATCCTGCCTGAGACTTCACTTCTCCCCGTAGGTCCTGAGCATCCAGAGAGTATAGAAACCATAGCAGAGACCCTGGACACCTCTGACTACACTGCCTCATGCAAGCAGAGGAGGGGGAAGAGGCTCCAACCACACTCAGGCAACAGCCTAGGGAACCCCTCTGGGGAAAAGTGGCCAACCCACAACTCTCAGGAGATGCAGACCAGAGCCTGGGGCCACCCTCTGATCTCCTACATAACTGCATCTTGTAGGCACACCTGGCTCCACTTCATTAGAAGTCAGTCCACAAAGAAGACGAGGAACAAAATGAAGATGAACACAGAAGCTACAAGGAACCCTGTCACCTGGCTCCTTACCTGATGTCTTCACTGCCCACTTAGAAGATCTATGACCATCCCAGGGCCTGCTCCCCTCCTCCTACATCCCCCTAAAACAGCAAGACCAGCAGGAATCTAGGCACGAGACATGGAAGTTCCACTTTAAAACCAGTAGCTTGTGGTGTACAAGACCCCCACTCAGAGATAACCCTTCAGGAAAGTGAAACCACGGGGGCCCTACCACAAATTGCTCACCTGCAAATATCCACCACCACAGAAAACCTGGAAAAGAAATGCCCATTTATGCAAAATTGCTGGAATTACAAAAATGCAACATATCTTTAACAATCATGAATGATGGTATTTTATGATTTTCACATAAGATGCAGGTGACATACTAAGCAGGAACAAAGTAACAGAATTCTGTTACTCAAGGATACAAACAAAACTGGTTCTATTCAACTTTAAGAAACTGAAGAGACTTATTTGATTTTAGATTAAAGTAAATTAATTCATTTTTTGAAAAGTCAGGAGTTACCACCCACGTGGACACACTTATAGGACACCTTTATGGAAAAGAGGGAGAGTCCTGTATAGCAAGCCCCCAGGGGTCCGAGTGGCACCAGCCCACATACCACCACTGAGTCACCAAAACAAAACTCTAGTGAACTCTTGTTCACTAGAGTCAGGAAGGTTCTAAATCAAAGGCAGAACTCAAAGGCCCTGCTGACAAGTAACCTTTTGCAGGCGAGATGGCACCTGTGACACCTGTTGATAGCAATGGGAAAGTTCACGTCCACCTTTATGGCCACTGGCTAATAAAGACTGAGGCGCTGGTCCTGCCTCTTCCACAGCAAGAGAGATTTCAAAATCTTCTACTTAATTGCTTGGAAACACCTAGAAATATGAGCCTGTCAACTGTGAGTGGCCATGTCATAAGAAACAACTCCCTTGCTATCAGGGGATCAGAATCCACAGTATCGGACTGACCCCACCCTGTGCTGACTTCAGAACAGCTCATAAAAAAGTCATAAACACGGGGAGTTGTCCAGCGCAGCCAGAGGACTACCGGGTTTCACAGTTCTGCCGCTCATCTGCGGAGCATGGTCGTGAGTGAGCCCGGCAAGGATGACGAGCAGAGACCTACTACCTCCAGAAAGGTCGTCTGGAGGTCGCTCTTCTGCGACCACACCCGCAGCTCAGGCTGTGCCCTCTGCCAGGCTCTGCCCTGGGGAGAGGGGCCAGCGAGTGCCCCCGCTCTCGCAAGACCCGACTGCCCGCCTCCTCCCCCACTGCAAACACCTGTTTGGTCGAGCCGGCCTCCCCCCCTCACTCCAGCCGGAGGCAGACTCCCTTCCTCCTCCGGGCTGCCGGGAAGGCGCCCGGGAGATGTCAGCTCCCGCTCGGGAAACGCGGGCTCACTGCATTTCTGGCTTGGATCTGCTGAAGAACATCCCAAGGCCTCGGTTTCGGGGTGCACTGATTCAGCGGGCAGAGGATGCAAGCCGGAAGCTTAATTGCATCTGGGGGCGGAGGACAGCTCCAGAAGAACTGTCAGCGTTGGAGGCTCCCAGCCAGCCCGTGCCGGCGCCAGCATTCTCCAGGCCAACTCCCCCAGCTCCACGCCCCGGGTCCATCCTCCTGCGCCCCCGCCGCCGGCAGGGGGAGATTCAGCTGGTGAGGGGGCAGAAGGCTCCCTTAGGGCCAGGGCCCCAGCCCTTGCCGCTCTCACGAACCTTCGCTGGGGGGTGGGGGGGCAGAAAATGGATTCCTCAAAGAACTGGGCGCTGTGAGTGACCTGCGGGAGGGCCCGCGGCACCAGCTGACAAGGAGCCCAGCCCGCTGCGCCACCCTGCCTTCTCGGAAAACCAGCTTCACTCGGAATAACCCCGTGACACTCCCCCCCCCCCCATGAACTGCCTGTCAGCTGGAGTCTTCCCGTCAGTCCAGGGCGCGAGTGGCTTGGGTGGGAGCCCCAGGGCACCAGACAAAAGGCGCTAAGGGGAGCCCAGGCCAATAGCGTTTTCGACGAGTCGCGCACTGGCCTGGGTCACAGCGCACCAACTCCTGACCAGGCCCCTTCCAAGGCACAGACACCGCTTGCCCAGTGCGGGCTTCGGCCGCGGCCTCTCTGCGGGCTTAGAGTCTCAAGTGAGCACCGGCGTCCTCTGGGCCTCCCCCACCGCTCACTTGGGACCCATGCTCCTTTCCGCGGTCACATTTCAATTAAAAAAAGTCCTCGGCTGCCACCGCGGGGTGGAGGGGGGTCGCCAAACCCAGCGCGTGCGGCTGCCAAGGGCGGCCTGACCTTCACCGAACCAGGGCAGGAGATTGCCCTGGCCCCGTGCACAGGTGTCCGCCCGCACAGACGCGGACAGCGCTGCGGTCAGCATGAGAACCTGCTCTGTCCACTGAAGCCGCCGCTCCCTCCCGTGGTCGCAGCCGTCCCTTCCCGCTCTGCCCTGGGCGCAGGCTCGGCTCCTCCCGACCGCGGACAGCCTCGGGATGCGCAACTGCCCGCTGGCAGGAGCCTGAAAGAGCCTGAGGATCGACCCTCTCCCGTTCGCAGAGTGGGGCCGCGGGACTCAGAACCAAGTGGGGGCTGGAGCAGTCCGCGTGGGCCTCATGGGCGGTCGGGCCGGGACCTACCCCGCCGGGCTGCAGGCACGCGCCCTCCACACCCGCGTCCTCTGGGCCAGGGGGCCGGGACCCCGCGGGGTCTTTTGTTCTAGAAGCGGGGGCGGCAGGCAGTGGACACAGGACTTGGCCTGGAGAGCCGGCCCCGGGCCGCGCCCCCGCACGCTTTGCCCCCCCTGGAGGAGAGCGCAGGGTAGCAGAAGAGGGGAGAGGACCAAGGCCCGGGGTCAGGGCCGGGTCGTGCCGCGCAGACTCACCTCCCCTTCCAGCTGCACAGGTCGCTGGAGTACTGAGCGTCCGCGCCTCCCAGCAGCGCGGCCAGGAGCAGCAGCAGCAGCGGCGGTGGCGGCGGGCCCGGGCCCGGGGCCGGAGGCCGCGGCCACAGCTGCCCCGCGGGCCCCCAGGCAGCCCACGCCGCGCCCCGCATACTCCGGCTCCGCTTGGCGCCCCGGCCCCGCGTCGGCGCCCACTGAGCAGACACCTTAACCAGGCACGGCCAGGCCAGGAGACCTCCAAGTCCGGGCGGGTCACGTCGCACGCCCCCCGCGTCTCCCTCGCGGCCGCCCGCCCATCCCGGGCCGCCCACGCTGCTGAAGCCGAAGGCAGAGGCCCGCCCTCGCCGCCGCCGCCGCCGCCTGAGCCTCTGGAGTCCGCGAGCCCGCTGTCTTGGGTCCCGGCTCATCTGGGGGCGGGTTCCGCCCTGCCCCGCCCCACCCCGCCCCCCCGGAACCCGGCCCGCCCCCCGCCCGGCGCACTGAGCGGGCCCGCCTCCGCCCCGCCCCCCGGAACTCGGCCCGCCCTGACCCAGGCCCACCCCAACTCTGTCCCCCGGAACTCGGCCCGGTACCCCGCGGTGAGCCGACTTGGCGCTGCACTCGCGAGTTCCCTGAGAGTCGGCGACCCTTGGTGCCAGGATGTGTAACCTGGGGTGGGCGGGAGACAGGCTGAGACGTAGTAGAGAGGAGGGGCCCGCGCAACCGACGAGGAGAGGGTCCTGGAGAGAAGAGCCCAGGCTGGAAGGCAGAGTCCGGGGCAAGAGGGGGACGGGCGGACGGGGCAGCCCGAGACCCCAAGTATGTACCGACCCCAGCTGTACCAAACGCCTGGCTGGTCGCTCTGTCCCTCCCTAACCCCCCACGGCGGTGGTGCAAGTGGCCCACCTTGCAGACCGCCGTGAAAGGCTGCAGGGGCTCAGCCTGGTCTTAGGGCTGTGGCGGGGGTGCCTGATCGGTCGGTGGCTGTTAAAGGTGTTGTAACCCTCTGCAGAATTTGTGGTTCACGGAGGCTCAGATTCCCTCCAGGACCGCAGCCCCAGGGATCTGGGAGGCCCAGCTGAGGGCCTGACCCCTGGTGAGCGCACCGCCTCTGTTCGCCCCCACCCCCCACCCCCGAAGTCTTGCCTCTGCTATGCCCTGCAAACGCACCCGCCCCCCCCACCTGCTCCCAGGGGTCTTGGCTCCGCCTTTGCACTCCCCTCCCCCATGCGCACTCCCGTGCTCCTTGAGCTCGGGCTCCATCCACAACTTCACCCTTGACTCGTGGCTTGATAATTTTCCAAGGTAGCCACTGTGCTGTGCATTGTGGAATTTTACCAGGGTTCTGGCCCCCTTACTCCAGATGCCAGTAGCAACCTCGTCCTGGGTTTGCTCCTGTGAGGCAAAGTTGCTTGCGGAGAACCCTGTGCTGGAGTGTGCAGGCTACCAGGTGTGCTCTTCAGCATCTCCTCCTCTGCCAGGTGTCCACTGGTGCAGTTCCAACTGGTAACAGTGTTAGAGACTCATGCCAGAGAACCCCCTGGGAGGACCAAGAGGGCCTACCGGCCTGTCACACCAGCAGCCACCCCTGCTGTCACAAAAGCAGGCCTCTGTGTCCTGGTGTCTAGGCCCCAGGGCTGCAGACAGCATCTAATGCTAGAGAAATCTGGCCTCCTTTTAGCATTTCTTTGCCAGCCACAACATAGTTCAGGAGGAATTTCAAGTGACCTGAGTGGGGAGGAGGAGCCTATTATTGGGCATGTTGTGCCCTGTGCATGGCAGAGGTTTGCAGGTGGGGGGGGGAGCCAGAGAGGAGGATGGAATGATGAGTCTGCTGGAGTACAGGTCAGGGCCTGAAGGGCTGGGAGACAGTGACCACTGAGGTGGCCACAGGGTGAGGATCTTTATAGAATGGCCCTGGGGCTGGTCAGGCCAATCTAACCAATAAAAACCCAGAGCAAGGACCCTGCCCAGTACATAAAGTGATGTCACCCTGGGACTTCGATGTCTGGTTTGACTTAAGGAACACACCTGTGCATTTTGGAGCTGGGAGGCTTGCTTTACACCCCCATTCCACATCATGGTTGTGGACCCCCCCCCCCCATTGCTACGGGAACCAGGTACAGAAGTGCTGAGAGATGGACAAAGTGAAGCCACCACCAGGCCATATGGAAGGGGTCCTGCTTGCACATGTGGACACTGAAGTGCTTTTTCGTGCTGGCCACACATAAGATCAAAGTCCTGCTGGGCCCTATCCACCCTGGAAGGGTACAGATCATCATACCATAGAAGGGGTGGGGGCAGTGTGTGAGTACCCCCTCAAGTTAAAAGTTCAGACACTGTGAGCTAATGACCTGTAGTGACTGGCTCAGGGTCTCAGGACCCCCTGGTGGCTGCTGACCCAAAGGGGGAAAGACCATCCCCTCAGGGTGACAGAGCTGTCTCGTCCTGGGCTCAGGGCAGGGCTCTGCCTCCTGCCAGGCTGGCCTAGAACCATGGTCATACATGGCAGTACAGGGGACTGCACTTCTCACATGTGGAGCAGACTGAGGTGGACTGACTTCAGATAGAAGCTGCCTCAGTGATGCTCATGGATACACACACACACAGATCACAGGGGAATTGTGTGGGGTAGCGGTATTGAAGAACTCTGCACCCACTCAGATTTTCTGTAAAACTAAAAAATAAAGTCCAGTAATTTCAACAACAACAAAAATATAGGGTAAAAATGTTTGCTGGGCAGTGTTCTTAGAAAAGACCTGGGCTGTCCCTCCTCCCAAGACATAGGTGCCTCTTTGAGGGTCCCTGAATTGGGAATTTCCAGATTCCTGTCTTCCTGACCAGCTCACCAATGGGGGTGGGGTAGGCAGCAGGACTGGTTCCCCAGCTGCTCCCCATGTCTACTTCAAGGGGCTTCCAAGCAGGGTCATGTTCCAGAGTCACTTGTGGCCTCCTGGGTACCTCTGCTCCCCCCACCCTGGCCAAGAAAAGCCACCTGCAAATGGACCTCCCTCCTGCAGAGTGCAAGATAAGGTGGGCCAGGGCTGTCTGAGGGTGTCCACCAGCCACCCACCCTCTTTCACCTGCAGGCCCTCCCTCTGCAGGAGGGGGGTCCATTTGCAGAAGGGTCCTTCCAGTGCTCTTTGGGAGGTTATCAGAGGAAAGAGCCTTGGGCAGGTTCTCCCCTGGGTGGCTAGAAAGGTGTTGCTTCCAGGCGGCGCCTATGGCTCAGTGGGTAGGGTACCAGCCCCATATATTGAGGGTGGCGGGTTTGAACCCAGCCACAGCCAGTTAAAAACAGCAGTGACAACTGCAACAATAAAAAAAGAGGGTGGCGCCTGTGGCTCAGTGAATAGGGCGCCGGCCCCATATGCTGAGGGTAGTGAGTTCTAAACCCGGCCTCCGCCAAACTGCAACTAAAAAATAGCCAGGCATTGGGCAGATGCCTGTAGTCCCAGCTGCTCGGGAGGCTGAGACAAGAGAATCACATAAGCCCAAAAGTTGGAGGTTGCTGTGAGCCGTGTGACGTCATGGCCCTCTACGGAGGGTGGTAAAATGAGACTCTACAAAAAAAAAAAAAAAAAAAAAGAAAAGAAAAGAAAGGGGCTGCTTCCCAATGAACATTTCACAGGGTTAAACCCTGGATGCAGCCTAGCATCATCCCCTATCCCCATCCTCCCTAGGGGAGAAGTGGTCACCACAGTCTGTGTGTGAGGTTCAGATGGAAAGCCAAGGCTGAGCTGTGGGACCTCAGAGGGCCAGAACCCACCAGAATTGTGCCTGCCCATTGCCTACCCTGGGAGAGAACACCACTTCCCTCACTGTGGCATGGATGCTTGACCATTTCAGGATACAGCCCCTGGATGGTGTTTCTGTGCCCTGCCAGGAGCTGAGGCTGGGGAAGGCAGGTTGTATCCTCCCACACCTGGAGATTACAACCTACTGCTAGGGGCAGGTGACATCTGCAGGCTTCCTCTGTGAATCCAACCCCAGAGTTCTTATAGCATAAACTGCAGCAGCTTTCACCTGCAGTGGAAGGAGACATTGCTAGGGCAGAGGCAGGGGCCTGTGCCACTGGATACCCTTCCTAGACTTTGTGAACACCAGAGGGCCTGCAGGCCAGTGGGTTGGTAAATGGACATGACTCAGACACCAGCCCCCTGCCAATTCCCAAGTTTCCTTGCTGTGGGGTTGGGGTCATTCTGGAGCCTTAGTTGCCTGCAGAGTGAGTCATTTCCTCACTCTGGGGAAGGTGTGTGATGTCAGTATGCAATGTCTCACCCCCAGGTGGAAGCTGATAGGCTGGGGTCTTTGCAGAGACTCTGATTTGGGGATCTACTCTTTTTTTTTTTTTTTTTGAGACAGAGTCTCACTTTATCACCCTTCAGGCACATGCCACAACACTTGGCTATTTTTTGTTACAATTCTCATTGCTGTTTTAGCTGGCAGGGGTTGGGTTTGAACCCACCACCCTTGGTATATGGGGCCGGCACCCTACCCACTGAGCCACAGGTGCTGCATCTATTCCTTAATAGAGGGCACCACTTGTTCTCATCAGGGATTAGGGCCCTCATGGGCACAGGGAGTCACCCTCAACATGCTCCCCCCAACTGTGAGTTCTTTGAGCCACTAACAAAGACCTACAGACTGTTAGCACTTTATTTTTTGCCCAGACTTGAGGATTTCAAATGTGCATTGATAGCAATTTTACTACACGAAATGGCCAATCACCTGAATCCACTCATCAAAGAATCAACCTCCACCCCTAAAAACTGAGCACTTCCAGAAAAATGATCAAAATTCTCTAAACGTGTTTAGGAAATTTTCTCTGAGCATTTGGAAAATATATGAGAACATTAGCCAGTCATAGTTGCTCACATGAGAACAGCCAGTCCCACCTGCCCCACTTGGCCACCCAAATCATTTGTCACCCTGACCCCCTCTGAGGTCATTTCACTGACCTTCTAATAGGGACATAATTATAATTGTGGTCAAATGATGTATCGAGAACCAACGCTTATAATTTAACATTTAGTAACTGCAATGAGCAACATGTAATTACAACATGAAACAACCCGAATGATAGCCGGCCCCAACCCAACGCTTCAGCTTCAGCATATAATCCTCCCCTAAACCCCTCCTTAACCTAATTTGCACCATGTTATGCTATATGCATCACAGTAAGGTGGGATGGGGCACATTCCAGCCAGCTCAGTTGGTAGCTGAGGAACTGTCTCCAACTGGACTCTAAGCCAGGCCCACTGGGTTTGTGACCTGAAGTGTTGCTGCCCCCAGGTTGCAGGGGAGGGGGCACCACCAGCGGCTCAGCTGTGAGAGGAGCTGTGTGGCCTTGTGGCTCCAGCATTGTCGCTGGAGGTACATTTGGGGTAGCATCCTACCTTCTGGCTGGCCATGAACAGACTGTGGCCTCAGGGGCAGTGAGTAGTAGGGACATCCTAGCCTGAGCACTCAGACACCCTCTGCAGCACCCCACAGGGAAGGGTGTCCCAACCCCTGCAGAATGGTCATGGGGACCAACTATAGGTACAAGGTGAAGCTGTGCATAGAGGTGACAGGTTGACATCAAATGGACCCCAGAGAAGGCTGGGACCATGATCATCACTAAGTGCTAAGGTCTGGCCAGACTCTCGTGTGTGGCTACCCAGGACATCAGCAGAGGGTCCCTGAACACCAGAGCTGGATTTGCTCATCCTTAAGAACCATGTCCTGAGCCATCCCAAGGAGCCACGAGTGGAGATGATTGGGCCTCAGGGAACTTCTGACGGGAACTGTTCTAACAGGGAACTGTTCTAACCTGGCATGGCTGTCTCTGGCCAGCTAAGGTGGGCACAGGGTGGCACCCCCAGGGCTCAAAGGTCGGTACCCAGCACCCTGCTGTGCAGCCATCCTGGCAGCTCTTCCCTTTCCACCTGAGTTCCAGGAAGCTTTTCTGCTTTGACCACCTTTGCCCACAGATGCCAGAAAAAGTCACAGAGCAGCTGAAGCTGCTTTTTTCTTGAATGTTTATAATCAAAAGGAACAAATATGTTCCCTGCTGTGGTGGCCTTTGGTTTTGTGTTAGGGAAGGCATGCCCTGTACCTGGCGCAGCTCTGCAGGAGACAGGCCTCATCACTATCTGTTAAACAGGATCAAGTACTGCCGAGGCTCAAAATGGGCTAGAGTGGCCACAGTGGCTGGAGCTGAGGGTGGCTGGAGACAGGTCCCTTCTGAAGACCCCAAGGACAGGACTTTCTCTGTAACTACATCTAGGTGAGTAGGGGTGGAGCCTGCAGGGACCTTCCCCACCCAGGCTATTAGTCCATGTGGCCCTGTCCCGGGAGAGAGTAGATGCTGAGGACAGGGGTATCTGTCCCCTGAGTCCCAAATGCAGACAGTGAAGAGTGGGAGAAGATAATCCACTTGACCTAGTCAGTTTCCACTTGGACAGGCAGGCCCACCCAGAAGTAGTGGCCAGGTCACCATGTGTCCAGCCTCCCTCTGTTGTGCCCAAGCTCCCAGGTTCAGTGGAGGGGTTGCCCTGAAGGGGATTAGACCACATGGGCTTTGCAGACAATGCAGGGAGCACTGGACCACAGGATCTGGCCGTGCTGGGCCTGGCGAGGGGTGGGGGAGGGCGGCAGGAGTGGGACAGATGCTCAGGGGCAGGACCTGAGTGTGGCCTCAAGAAGTTTACCCTTAATGTCACCAAGCAAGACTCAGCAGGGCTGGGCTCTCTTTTGCTCTCTTCCCACCTTAGCCTCCTCTCTGGTGGGCTCAGCCTCCACTCACCTGGGAAAACATCCCCTCCAGAAATCCCTCAGGGCACATAAACAAATGTAATGGGTGACTGTCCTCCCGGGTACCACAGCACTGTGACTGGGCACAACCCCCTCCTCAGGTGTCTCTCAAAGTGGCACTGAGGGTACCCTCTTGTCTATGCTGATGTCACTTGCTGTGACAGGAGTGTATCCACAGAGGCCTTTAGGGCCAGAAGAGGGCACTCCCAGAACCCCTGCTGGCCGCCATAGTCTGAACATTGGAGGGCACAGCTGGTGTGGGTAGATGCACCCCTGTGGGGCTGCCTAGAAGAGGTGGTTGGTGCACCTCTACACAGAGGGGAATGGGAGGAGGGGCTGGTGCCAGGCACCTTGCCAGGGTGAGGGGCTGGGGTCACTAGGCTCACAGACATTTCTGTGATAGGAAGGTGATGAGCCACGAGTATTTACATGCAGCTTGATGACACTGACTTGTGAACAAAGACTAGGGGACATCTTCCCAAGTCACCAGGGTGAGGGAATCATGTGTGACAGTTTTAATGCGCTGGCCCAGTTTTTCCATGATGACAAGTTCCTGCTGTTACTATTAAAATTACTTAGAAAGGAAGAAAGGAAGGAGGGAGGGAGGGAAACAGAGAGAGATTAGTCCAGACTGTGCAGGGACAGTTTACCCAGAAGCCAGGCCCAGGCATTGCTGACCACAGGGTGAGGGGCAGGAGGTTCCAGGTATATGGCCACCCACCGTGGTGCAGACCCACAGGGCTGATGGGAGGGGCTTGTTGCTACAGGGGAGAGGTCTCCTGTCTTCCTTTGGGATTTGGAGCACAGACCCTTATGCTCCTCACTGCCCAGCCCTGACCCACAGGCCTGTCCCTGTCACCCTCCACAGGGTGTGGCACCTGCACAGTAGTCTGCTGCCTGCTGGCCTTGCTTGCATCCTGGAGGAAATGAGGTGCAAAGATTATAATTTGAGTCTAGAGAGCTAATTAAAATGTTTTAAAACATGCTTTTTAACTATGAAAGTGAATTCTTTTTTTTTTTTTTTTTTTGAGATAGAGCCTCAAGCTGTCGCCCTGGGTAGAGTGCCGTGGCATCACAGCTCACAGCAACCTCCAACTCCTGGGCTCAAGCAATTCTCCTGCCTTCGCCTCCCAAGTAGCTGGGACTACAGGTGCCTGCCACAACGCCTGGTTATTTTTTTATTTTTTATTTTTTTGGTTGTAGCCGTCATTGTTGTTTGGCGGGTCCGGGCTGGATTCCAACCTGTCAGCTCAAGTGTATGTGGCTGGCGCCTTAGCTGCTTGAGCCACAGGTGCTGAGACTGAAAGTAAATTCTTATTGAAAAAAGAGTCAACTGTTATAGAGGTACTGAGAGGAAAAGGGATTTTCCCTTTGACCTCCCAGCTCCATCCAAGGTTAGAGTTGCTTCCTGGGGTTCCCTGGGTGTTGTACGTGTTTGTGCACACATGTGCACATGTATATGTGTGCATCCAAGTGTGCATGTGTCCCAGTGTGTGTGCATGCTCATGTGCATGTGTGTGGGTGTGTGCATGTATGTGTGCATATGTGTACATGTGTGTGTCCACCATGGTTCCCTCTGATTTCCAGCAGGTCTGCAGGGTGTGCATGTACATATGTGTGTGTGCATATGTGCACGTTTGTGTGTCCACTGTGGATCCCTCCAATTTCCAACAGATCTGTAGGGCATGGCACCAGTGCCTGTGGGACAGTATTTAAAACCCAAGTACAATGGCTTGGCACCTGTAGCTCAAGCCAATAAGGCGCCAGCCACATACACCAGAGCTGGCAGGTTCGAATCCAGCCTGGGCCTGCCAAACAATGACAACTACAACCAAAAAATAGCCAGGTGTTGTGGCAGGCTCCTGTGGTCCCTGCTACTCGGGAGGCTGAGGCAAGAGAATCACTTAAGCCCAGGACTTGGAGGTTGCTGTGAGCTGTGATGCCAGAGCACTCTACCCAGGGCGATAGCTTGAGGCTCTGTCTCAAAATAAATAAATAAATCAAACCCAATTACAAAATAACAAATCTTGGCTCAGTCCACTAAAGGCCAAAGGGAAAATAATCAAAAACATCACCGAGTTGGGGGCTGGAGGTGTGGTTTTATTTTTCGTGGTCCAGTTGTCAATGTGAGGCACAGGGGCAGCAGAGGCAACCCACGGGTGAATTGGGGAGAGCAGCCAGGGTGTGGGGTGTCAACAGGAAGTGCTTTTGTGGGCATCTTTGAATGTCAGCTGTTCTCACTTCTTTCAAGTCCAGCGAGGGGCAGGCAGAGCGGCTGCCATCTCCCTGGGTGACCAGCATCTGAATGTTCCCAGGCACTTTCCTGGAACTCTCCCAGCCCTGCCCACCCCTTGGTCCCACCACCTCTGCCCTGCAAATGGGAGGTCATTGACACAGCTTTCAGAGGACCCATCACCTTCAGAGTGGTGGTTAGGGTGGCACTGGCTGGCTGGGGTGAATGTCCCCATCCTTGTCCTCTCTTTGCCTCCACCCACCCTGAATCCTTCTTGGCAGGGTGGCACAACTCAGAGTGGGTATGACAGGTCTGTAGGTACCACGGTGCTTGAGGTGTGATCACTTGTGTGGGATACCAAGAAGGTGCCACAGTTGAACAGGGCTGGTGCCTCAGGTGTCAGGATTGTGAGGGCAGCAGGGTTGTGCCTCCCATCTGGGGGTGCCTGGGCTGAACCTCACCCTCACGGCCCCTGAACTGGGGCCTAAGAGTTCAGAGGGTGCCAGAAAAACCCGGGACCCATAGGAACCAGGCATGTTATGGAGTATGAGTTTGTTCATTCCGGTCATTAGAACCCAGAGTGCGTATTTCCACAGAAATAGGGCCCACATGACCATTGCATTCTACAGCCTATGGGAGCTACAGCTGTGGCTCCAAGGTACACAACGGGTATGCAGGGGCACTTCCTCCCTGGTAATAAAAGACTGGTGACCAGGCCAAAAGTGCAGCCTGTGCCTGCCACCTGCTGCAGCATCCCCTATCTGCACTCACTGCCAAGCATGTTCTGAAGGGGCCATCCATGTATGCATTGAGGCAGGGCATTTCACAACAGCTCTGGCCCCTTCCTTAGGTGCTGAGTCTTATGGCTCTTCTTTGGGTCACCCAAGGACTTTGGGCTGAGCCGCTCACAGCCCCTAAATCTGTTGTGACTGGACAAGTCGCACCTTCCCTTGGGGCCTTCACTGATCCCCATGCGTGCCTCCCTGCATGCCCTCAGGACTCCCAGTGTAGCACACATTTGCCACCCAGTATCAGAACCACAGCTCATCTTTCCCCCCAGACTGTGGCGGTGATCACTGTAAGAAACGCATTTTATGGGCAGCACCTGTGGCTCAAAGGAGTAGGGCGCTGGCCCCATATACCAGAGGTGGTGGGTTCAAACCTGGCCGCAGCCAAAACCCGCAAAAAGAAAAGAAAGAAAGAAACACATTTTATTTCACAGTCCAGTGCCCACTGGCATAAGAATGCACAAAACTAACCCAAACATTTTATAAAACAACGCATGCCCTTATTGTACAGGATGGACTCAGAGTTTATTTTTAAGACTTGCCAGTTGCAGCCCATTACCTGACCCTATGACCCCAAGAAGCTCACAACCTGCAGTCTGGAAACCACGTTAGGCTGTGGGTTCCCAGCCCACGCTGAGGGGAGTTGGCTCTGAGCCTGCCCAGAACAGGCAGGAATGTTAAAGGATACAGTCTGATCATAGTGGCTGTCGAGCTGCCCATTACTTTGGTGATTCCCCGTAACCTGGAAAGCCAGGTGCACATGGTGGCTTAACAGCAGACATACGTGTGAAGGACAACTTGAAGCTGTGTAGCAATGCAGTGGACTATGGGGTGTCAAGGGGAAAAAAGGCTCCCACCACCAGTCTTGCAAGAGCAGGCCAGCTCCCAGGAAGCAGTGGAGGGAAGCAGATGATGAAAGAAGGGTGGGCACCCAGCACCCCACAGCCAGCAATTTGGTCTAGGGACAGCCACATGGTTGTCAAGGTGGTTAGATCGGTGCATTACCGATCTAACCTTTGCCCAAACAATGAATGAGGCCTCCACTTTGCCATGAGGAGTGGATATCCACATAGCACAATGCCCAGGACATGCAGGGTAAAGGAGCAGGTCCTGGGTGGCCCTTGAGCACTGGCTTCATGCCACCACGCAGACAAAGGAGCTCCTAGGGGTTATACAAATGTGCATAAAAGAATGTGGCTGTAAGTGCATTGCAAGTTTGCTTAGGCTGCAAAGGGGTATGAGTCAGGTCAGAGCCACACAAACATCTTCCTGAGCTGATGCCTGGTGGAGTGCACCTCAATGGCACCTGGCTTTGACACTGGGTCTCACTCGAGGTGCTATGGTTGCTCTCTTGCTCCCGGTTTTTCTTTAACATTCCCTCAGACATGAGTTGATCCCAGCACCCTTTACTCCCACAGAACATTTTCAGGTGCATCTTCTCGAGGTAAGTGTGCCCTGTAAATTCACTGTTGTACCCACATGAGACATTTTACTGCTCATATTTAGGAGGAAAATGTCTAACTGAACATGGAGTGTTCCTCAGCACAGATCTCTCTGGCCCTGTATCTGACAGTTGTATAAGGCAGTCCTACAGCAACACCCACTCATGTGCGTTGAGCCCTAACTGGGGGCCACACCAGCCATGGCTCTGCAGGCATGTGCCCCCCACCTATAAGTCACCTTAGAATTTGTAGAGCTGTTGGCTGAAGCCACTTCAGAATTGTCCACAAGTGCTAAGTGTATAGTGTGGTAGGTCCTGTTTGGGGTTGTCCTGCTGGAGGTAACACTTGGTTCTTTTTCCCACCTTTCCTTCCTCCCACCTCATACCAGGTTCCTCTAAGTCAGTCCATCCCACCTCCGGGTCCTAACTCTGATTTCAGAAGGGCAGCATCTGTAGTTAGTCAAGGCTGAGGAGACCGCAGGATCCTGCAGCTACCACCCTGAGGGCAGAGGTGCTGCCCTACTGACATGAGGAAAGTCTCTTCACTGCTCAGGGGGACACTCTACAGGGTTCCCTGGAAGGCCCAAGAACCCAGCCCTTGTCAGGGAACCCCTCAGCAGAGCCTCCACATACAAATCCCTGATCCAGACCAAGACAAGCATCTTATGGGACACTCAATGCTCAAACATAGAATCTGCATGGAATATCTGAAAGCTTCTTGTGCTTAAAGTTTCTTGTGACGGAAGGGAAACTCAGCCCTTCCTGAGCGGGCCCAGAAGTGCTGGCTCTGGTTGGGGACAGTCTTATAGCCCTGAGGTGTAAGGACATACTATTTGTAAAGTCAATGGATTCTCCTTCTTTTCCCAGAATTCCTGACAATGCAGTTCGTAGAACAATGCTCCCACCCATTAGTTATTTATGTAACATCTATTGTGTGCTGCCTTGGATGTGGTCTTGAACTCCCCAGAGGGCACGCAGGGCTGTCTCATCCCTCTGTCATGTGGCTTAACTTTAGGTGTCTGCCAGTCACCTCACTGTGTCTGAAGTTCACAGGCTTGGTTTTCCTTTCCTAGGATCAGCCCACAGTCCTGTCAGTTCCAGCCACATCCTCAACCCAGTCTGGTGCACACCCTGAATCACATAATTCCCCTGAACATGCTCTAAGGTTTCCTTGTAGCAATTAGAATTCCTCAACAGGTTTGTATCTAGGAATATGTGCTTGTAAAAGACAGAATTCATGGGATCATATCCATACCTGGTCTACTGTCTTATAAATTACTTTTTTAAAAAGCCTGGGCTGTAACTCATTAATGAGACATTAAATCTACACAGTAAGTTATGGCCAGTCTTTAAAATTTGCACAAGAATAAAAGATACATTCAGTGCTCATGATACCCCGTCAAACAGCTGGTTTACTCCTTATGAACTGATTTATTATTGGAGGGGAATGTTCACCACATTCAGAATCTCCTATGGTCCGGAGTGACCCTGACCTCTGAGTAGCATTCAGAGGGCCAGCCAGAGCTCTGCCAAGGTTTGTCCCATTGGGAAACTTGAAAAGGAAACACGGAGTTCTTGAGGTCTGGTCTGGTCTGAGGTCATTTTTAAAGCTTGAATTCAGCCTTCACTGATTGTGCTCATTGAATGGTAAAATCATTCTCACTGGAGCCCACTGCCCTGGAGCCTTACCATGTTCCTGATGACCTGAAGTGAATCTTTGCCTCCTACATACCAGCATTGTAAGGGGTTGTTGTGCAGTTCTTAAATTTGGGTACCTGGTGTCTTAGTACGTTGTGTTGCTATAACAAAATATCTTGTAACTTATAAGTAATAGAAATGTATTGCTCACAGTTCCAGAGATTGAGAAGTCCAGTACGAAAGTTCCTTGAAGTTTATTTCACAAGGCCATTAATTCAACTCGTGGGAGCAAACTCTTATGACCTACTCACCTTCTAAAAGCCCCATCTCCTCACACCATCACCTTGGGGGTTAGGCTTCAACATATAAATTGGGGGGGGGGGATCTGGTCTTTTCCTCTTCCAAGTCCCTGACAGTTGGCACTGAGCCCTCCAAATAGAGTCATCAAACATTTTGCATAAGCCAAAGTTAAAAATAAAGAAAACTGTCCACTCAGTGAGCGCAAAGCTATTGGGAGTTTTGTATTGCTTTCCCTTCAGGTTCCCATATGACATGGTTCATCTTCTATCACCACCTCACTTCTCTCTGATTTAAGACCACACAATCTCAATCCAGCAACTCTGATGCACCCCAGGCGCCTTCCTATCCCTCACCAGGGTAGGGGATGTCAGTCCCATGGCTCTGTCCCTCTGTCAGCCTCCGTGAATCTATCTTCCTACTCTGGGGGAAATGACCTCAGGCCCCACCACCCTTAGATTTTAGAATCCTCCTCCACTACAACCTTGTATTTCTGAAAAGCATCTTGGAGTTTTGAATATTTCCAAAAAGCAGATTGAAATTTATTTTGTATTAGGAGGAAGGTAGTGAAAAGCAAATTTCTGGCAGCAGAAGACATACATGAAGACAATCCAAGCCAATTTTGGATGCCATGTGCTCTGGTAGTGCACAGAAACCATCAGCAGCTCTTGTGCATCCTGTCATTTAAAAATGAAACTGTTCAGGGTGGCGCCTGTGGCTCAAAGGAGTAGGGTGCCGGCCCCATATGCCAGAGGTGGCGAGTTCAAACCCAGCCCTGGCCAAAACTGGAAAAAAAAAAAAAAAAATCAGTAAAAATGAAACTGTTCATAAGGTACCAATCTCTGGAGATCATTAGGTCATTGGAAGCAAATTCTCAGATTGCTTTTGTTGGACTGTAAATAAGGTGTATTTTTATTTTTTTAAGACACAGGGTCTCACTTTGTTGCCCTCGGTAGAGTGCCATTGCATCATAGCTCACAGCAACCTCAAACTCTTGGGCTTAGGTGATTCTGTTCCCTTAGCCTCCCAAGCGGCTGGGACTAAGGCACCCGCCACAACGACCGGCTATTTTTGTTGTTGTTGTTGCAGTTTGGCTGGGGCCGGGTTTGAACCTGCCACCCTCAGTGTATGCGGCCGGCGCCCTACTCCCTGAGCCACAGGCACCGCCCAAGGTGTATTTTTAGTCATCTGCCTTAAGTGTTTCAACTACTACAATGGGATTTGCAAATAGTGATGAAATTTAAGGGGAAAAAAATCACATCTGAAGTGATCCTGCACCACAAGTTGGGATTTGTTGTAACAGTTAATTTATGGAATAATTTGCATTTAATTGTAGTACGGAGAGCTAAGTATTTGTCTTGAAAGTGATGCTTATAAGTAAATTCATTAATTAGGACTGGGATCATTAGTGCAAGCCAGTTGAACAAATCCTGACTGGTCATAATCTACGAGCTTTGACAATTCAGTTTGTGAAGACATCCTAAAAAAAGTACTACATACCTCCTTGCTGAATATCACACCTTGGAAACACTCCATTTGGCCATCTGGTGACTGCAGCGATGCTCATCAATGAGGTATGTAGCACTTTTTCTAAGATGAGTTTGAGAACTTAATTGTCCGAACTCTTTTGTGTGCATTTACCACAGCAGATAATACTTAGGACCACTCACAAAACTCCATCACCAGTGAACATTGTCTATGTGCGGTCGCTCAGGATGCCCCTTTCCAGTCAGCTTCTCCATGTGGGCGGCTCAGGGACCCTCAGAGCCTCAGGGTTCCCCTCTCCAGCAGGCTTCTCCAAATAGGCGGCTCGGGGAATCCTCAGGGTGCCCCTTTCTAGCTAGTTTCTCCAGTCTGAGCACCGGATGGGTCAAAGGCGCAAAGCGGACCTCCGCGCTTGCCCTGTGCGTGCTTCTCAATGCCCGAAGCCCCGCCCTTTCCTCAGCTCTCTCCACCAATCGCAGAAAGCCAGGGTGCCACGCCCGCTCCCGGAGCCGCCCGCGCACGCGCCGTAGGACAAGGCGCCAGGACCCCCGCAGCCGGCGCTGACGCGGGGGCGGGGCGAGGAGCAGGCGATGCAGACTAGGAGAGAGCCTGTTGTGACCCGGCCGGGGTCCCGCGTGGTAGGTGTGGGACGACCTCCCCAGTCTCTCGGCCGCCCATCCCCCGCCTCTCCTCCCTGCTGCCTGTCACCTTGAGCCCCCGGTTCCCCTGCGCTTTGCCATCTTCTTGTCTCCTTATCCCCTCTTCCTCGTGTCCTCTCAGTCACCAGCTCCACTTAGGCCCGCAGCCGCCCTCCCCCCGCTCCTTCCCTCCTCCTCCACCCTTCCTCGTTACCCCTTCCTCCTTCCTCTCCTCCTCTTCTTTCCTCCCTTAATCTCCCCCCTTCCTCCTCCCTTCTCCTCCCCCTTCCCCTCCCCTCCCCCCCACTGCGCGCGTCCCCTCCTCCTTTCCCCATCCTCCTCCTCTTCCATCCCCTCCATCTCCTCCCCTTCCATCCCCTCCATCTCCTCCCCACCCCTCCCTCCCAGGAAGGTCTGCATCCCCCGCACCACTTCTCTGGGGCTTGCCTGGGAGGGTCTCTGCCCAAAGGCCCTGGCAGGACGGAGAAGTTCGAAGGCGCAGAAGGCGTTCCGTGGTGGTTGGAGTTGTGGTGGGGACGTGTTCAGGGCAGGTGTCTGCCTGTCCGCACTGCCGCACGCAGCTCCAGGAGCCGCTGTGCGCGTCCCTGTGTGGGACCTTCGTCTCGGAACGCACGCAGGGCACCTTTGCCCCCGGGCATGGAGGGGCGACGACCGCTTCGGGTCCCGCGCACCTGCAGTGCGGGCGTCTGCAGGAGCCCGGAGCTGGAGGCCGGTGCGAGGGCCCGCGGCTGAGCTATGCTGTTGGGGACAGTCCCAAGGGCGGCTCGATTCTGTTTTCTATGTCAGTCTTGCTAAAATTGGAGGCAGAGGTTAATCAAGATCTATCTTTGACAGAAACTCTCATGTTTTGTGTTGGAGAAAAAAAATTCTTTCCTTCTTTAAGCAGTAAATCCAAAGGGGAGGCCGAGGCAGGTGGATCGCCTGAGCTCAAGAGTTTGAGAACAACCTGAGCAAGAGGAGACCCTGGTCTATACTCAAAATAGAAAAACTGAGGCAGGAGGATCACTTGAGCCCAAGAGTTTGAGGTGTGAGCTACGGTCCCATGGCACTCCACGCAGGGCAACAAAATGAGACTCTGCTTCAAAAAATAATAAGACAAAAAATAAAGTAAGGCAAATACGTAAAGGAATTAGGGAACTAGTTTTATGCACATAGAGCTAAGTCCAGGAAGGGGTATCACTGTTGGATCCTCAGGGTAGATTTTCCATCATCTTCAGGGTGATGTTTTGTACAGTTGTTATCTATGAGCTTTTCATAGCCACTTAAATTTAGTATTAAAAAATCATATCTGGGCGGCACCCTGTGGCTCAGTGAGTAGGGCGCTGGCCCCATATGCCAAGGGTGGCGGGTTCAAACCCAGCCCCAGCCAAACTGCAACAAAAAAATAGCCAGGGGATGTGGCGGGTGCCTGTAGTCCCAGCTACTCGGGAGGCTGAGGCAGGAGAATCACTTAAGCCCAGGAGCTGGAGGTTGCTGTCAGCTGTGTAATGCCACTGCACTCTACCAAAGGGCCATAAAGTGAGACTCTGTCTCTATAAAAAAAAAAAAAAAAAAAAAAAAAAATCATATCTATTATGTAATTACATACAATAGTCACATAACATGTAAGTGTGTGTATGTGTGTGTGTGTGTAGATATATACACCTGTCTGGCCTATACTTTTGTTTTCTTGTTTAGGAATTTTTCCACTTTTCTTCATAAGGGTATAAAGTCAAAGGTGAGAACAGACTAACTTGTATGGATATTCTGTATTGCATAATATGATAATGTATAAAGTTGAGATAATTCCTGTAATCAGCTGTTTTGTTGATAATCAAGTATCAATGTTTTATTCCATACCATTTTAGAAATTTTCAGTTTATTTGTTGGGCTCCGTGAGAAAAGGACAATGCTACTAGCAAATCAGCCCTAAACTAAGTGTAGAACAAAGAAAGATAGAAATGGACTTCATGTTCCATTTGCTCAACTTGCTCCTTTGGACAACCTCCCCCTCCATACTTTATTAAAACATTATTAGGGAGGGTACTTAAAGGGGCCACTTTTTTATAGTTTGCTGAAATGTTTATTCCACCCAGAAAATGTCCAGTTTTATTTTTGTTTGTTTTTTGAGACAGAATGTCACTCTGCCCTGGGTGGAATGCTGTGGTGTCATCATAGCTCACAGCAAGGTCAAACTCCTGAGCTCAAGCAATCCTCTTTTCTCAGCCTCCCGAGTAACTGGGACTACAACTGCCTGCCATAGAGTCAGGCTCGTTTTTCTATTTTTAGTAGCGATGGAGTCTCACTCTTGCTCAGGCTTATATTGAAATCCTGAGCTCAGGTGATCTACCTACCTCAGCCTCCCAGAGGGCTGAGATTATAGACGTGAGCTACCCCATCCGGCCTCCAATCAGTTATTTTCATGAAGGGGTTGGAAGATACACAGATGCTTGTTTTGACCAAATGACAATGTTGATTAGTGATTAGAAAATAATTTGTCATTGAATTGGGAACAATTTTGATGCCTCTCAGGCTTTTTTCCTGTTTTAAAAGCATAAGGAAGATCAATTCAGGAAAATCAAAGGCATGATAAATTTTCTGGAGTAAAATAGTGTTAAGGGCTTGGAGGGAAAGAATAAACACCTTTTGTGTATCAGAGAATGTTCTTTCTCTGGCGGCCTTATCCTGGGTTATTCTGTGAATTAGGCCTTACCATCTGAAATAAGCACAGTGTGGGGGGTGATGGGAAAACTCACTAGAGTAGTGGGAAGGGAATTTAGTTTTCATACTTATATTAATCCATTTCCTTTGAATTCCAGTCTATTATTCTCCCAGTCCACAATGCTGAACCATGGTTGGATGAGTGTTTGAGTTCTGTTTTGCAGCAGGACTTTGAAGGCACCATGGAGCTCTCTGTATTTAATGATGCCAGTAAGGTATTTGTGAACTTCCTGTTGGGTGACTTAGACCTGGTATTTAAGTTATGTTTGACTGTTCTGAGGGAATTTTCCTGACCCACCAACCTCATGTGTTTAGGACAAGTCTGGGACTATCGTAGACAAATGGAAGGTGAAGCTGGAAAGTTCCGGTATCCAAGTGATCATTGGAGGGCATGATTCTCCTTCTCCCCGAGGAGGTAAGTAAATGTGTTTAGTTTATTAAGCTCTAATTTGTGGTTTCTTACCAGTTTGCATACTTAACCTTTTGACTTCGGGTATCAACAATGCCTATAGACTTTCAAACAAGATGTTTGTTTGGTGCCTGTTCATTTTCCAAATACAAACAAAGTTTTATGAGAGTCATGAAAAAGGACCAGTTTCTTTTCTTAGGGTTTCATAATTCTTTGTGTAGAGATCCTTCATCTCTTTTGTTAGGTATATTCCTAGGTATTTCATTTGCTTTTACTGTGAAGAGACCTGTGTCTTTGATTAGCTTCTCAACTTGGCTGTTATTGACATATACAAAGGCTACTGATTTGTGGACATTTTTTACCCTGAGATATTACTATATTTGATCACTTCCAGGAGTCTTGTGGTTGAGTCTTTGGGGTTCTCTTAAATATAAGATCATAGAATTGGCGAAGAATTAGAGTTTATCCTCCTCTGCCCCCATTTGGATGCCCATTATATTCTTCTGTTGCCTGATTGTATTGGCTAGAACTTTCAGAACTATGCTGAATAAGTAGTGGCAGTAGAGGACATCCTCGTCTGGTTCCAATTCTAAGTGGAAAAGCTTTCAGTTTTACTTCATTCAGTATGATATTAGCTGTTGGTTTGTCATAGATGGCTTCAGTCAGTTTAAGAAATGTGTCACCTATGCCTATGTTCTTGAGTGTTCTTGTTAGAAAAGAATGCTGAATTTTGAGAGGTGGAGCAAGATGGCGGCCGAGTAACAGCTTGCCTGCAACTGGGCATGGTGAGTCTGGGGAGGTAAGACTCCAGGCATTTCTGGCTGGTGGGATCTGCCTATAATCATCCCTTGAGAATATAGGGAGTCAGCAAGGGACTTCTGGACCCCCAAGAGAAAGATAAAAACAGTGGAAAACTGGCAAGTGGTTCAGTATGTTCGATTGACCTAATCCCGCAGGCAGCCGTAAGTACAAGCAGCAGTGAGACTGCAAACCGGAAAGGCCTTACCTGTGAACTGTTTCAGTGTTTTTGGACTTGGCACTCAGTTGAACTGCTTTGGGGAGAGCTTGAGCAGGAGTGCGGAGAACTTTGAGCATTGTCTAGGGCCTCAGACTGAGCCGCTGAGCTGGACAGAACTAATAGTGTTCAGCTGTGGGTCGCAGGGGGCCATTGTGAGAGAACTGCCCTGGCAAGCTGCACCCTCAGGGTCACACCCAAGGATCAGGCGAGAGCTAGTAACCTAGTGACTGAGCAGCCTAAAGGCGGGGACTGAGCTGCCTTATAGCCTTAACCCGCAGGGGCAGAGTGAGACCGGTTTTGGCACACTGGAGCCTAGGGCTGTTGCCCGGGGTAGAGTGCTATGGCGTCACAGCTCATAGCAACCTCAAACTCCTGGGCTTGGCGCCACCCAGACCTCCATAAGAGCTGCGCCGTAACCCCCGACCTGCGACTCGCACCTGCCGGGCCTTTGCATGCCCTGACAAGGAACTGCGGTAGCCGCTCAAACGTGCGACCTCCCTCCTGTACCCTCCCTGCCTCCCTACACTGGCCCGATAGTCTGGCCAGGGACTCTGGTAGCTGTGTGCCCTCCAGAGCCCTCCCTGCCTCTGTGCAGAGCCCTTCTACTGGCCAGAGACTGCTAGAGCCTTGGGCTCTCTGTGCCAAAGTCGCTGGGTGCCAGGCACTCCCAAACCATGCGCACCACCTCCCGCCCTGTTGCTAGATCTGGGTGTGTCACACTCCGGAGCTGCTTCCACAACCAGAATTCCCTGGCTGGGCTAGCCCCGGAGGAACTACACAGGGTAATTCCCTACAAAGATCCAGCAACAATAGAGTGATCCTGCTGGGGTCTAATCTTGGAAAGACACCTCCCTGACTCTGAGGACGGCCAGAGGCAACGGCGAAAAACAATCATGAGGTGAAATAAACAGAAAAACTCTGGCAATATGAATAATCAGAGTAGATCAACTCCCCCAAGGATCAATGGGGCAGTAACAGCACAAGATCCCATGCACAGACAAATAGCTGAGATGTCAGAAATCGAATTCAGAATCTGGATAGCAAATAAGATCGAATTAGAATTCCAAGCAGTAACCCAAAAGATATCGCAAGAATTCAACAAATTCAAAGACCAAATGACCAAAGATTTTGACACCTTGAGACAAGTTGCAGTCCTCGAAGATCTGAGAAACACAGTAGAATCCCTCAGTAACAGAATGGAGAAGGCAGAAGAAAGGATTTCTGACATTGAGGACAAAGCTTTCGAACGCTCCCAAACTCTCAAAGAGGAAGAGCAATGGAGGGCAAAAACAGATCAGTCTCTCGGAGAGCTCTGGGATAATTAGAAGAAAACCAATATTTGTCTTATAGGGATCCCCAAAAGCGACGAAGTGTCTTCACAAGGCACAGAGTCTCTTCTACATGAGATTATGAAGGAGAACTTTTCAGACATGCCAAGAGATTCTGAAATTCAGATAGCAGACAGTTTCAGAACTCCAGCACATCTCAACCCAAATAAGACATCCCCAAGACACGTCATAATCAATTTCACTAAAGTTAATATGAAGGAGAAAATTCTGAAAGCAGCCAGACGAAAGAAAACCATCATCTACAAGGGCAGGAATATTAGAATAACTGCAGCTCTCTCTGCTGAAACGTTTCAAGCTAGAAGAGGATGGTCATCGACTTTTAATCTCCTAAAACAAAATAACTTTCGACCCAGGATCCTGTACCCAGCTAAACTGAGTTTCATTTATCACAGAGAAATTAAATACTTCCGTGACATTCACATGTGGAAGAAATTTGCCATAACTAAACCAGCTCTCCAGGATATTCTCAGACCCATCCTCCATTAAGACCAGCGTAATCCTTCACCACAAAAGTATACCCACCCAGAACATTTTGATTAAATTCCAACTTCCACAGTCGCAAAAGGATTAAAAATGTCCACCGGACTCTCGAAAGGCTTATTAATATTCTCAATTAATGTGAATGGTTTAAATTGTCCTCTAAAGAAGCACAGGTTGGATGACTGGATACAAAAACTCAAGCCAAATATCTGCTGCATACAAGAATCGCATCTTACATTAAAAGACAAATATAGACTTAAGGTGAAGGGATGAAGGGATAGTCATCTGTACTCCAGGCAAATGGAAAGCAGAAAAAAGCAGGCGTGGCAATCCTATTCGCAGATGCAATAGGCTTTGAACCAACCAAAATAAGGAAGGATAAGGATGGACACTTCATATTTGTTAAAGGTAATACTCAATATGATGAGATTTCAATTATTAATATTTATGCACCCAACCAGAACACACCTCAATTTATGAGAGAAACTCAAACAGACATGAGCAACTTGATTTCCTCCACTTCCATAGTAGTTGGAGATTTTAACACCCCTTTAGCAGTGCTGGATAGATCCTCCAATAAGAAGCTATGCAAAGAAATGTTAGATTTAAACTTAACCAGTCAGCATCAGGACTTGACAGACATCCACAGAACATTTTATCCAAACAAAACTGAATACACATTCTTCTCATCAGCCCACGGTACTGACCAAACTCCAAAACCGACCACATACTACGCCACAAATCTAACCTCAGCAAATTTAAAAAAATAGAAATTATTCCTTGCATCTTCTCAGACCATCATGAAATAAAAGTTGAACTCAAGAACAACAGGAACCTGCATACCCATACAAGAACATGGAAGCTAAACAACCTTATGCTGAAGGATAGATGGGTTATAGACCAGATTAAGAAGAAAATCACCAAATTTTTGGAACAAAACAATAATCAAGACACAAATTACCAGAACCTCTGGGATACTGGAAAGGCGGTCCTAAGAGGGAAATTTATAGCCCTGCAAGCCTTCCTCAAGAAAACGGAAAGAGAGGAAGTTAATAACTTAATAGGACATCTCAAGCAACTGGAGAAGGAAGAACACTCCAATCCCAAACCCAGCGAAAGAAAAGAAATAACCAAAATCAGAGCAGAATTAAATAAAATTGAAAACAAAAGAATTATGCAGCAAATCAATAAATCCAAAGCTTGGTTTTTTGAAAAGATCAATAAAATAGATAAACCTTTGGCCAACCTAACCAGGAAAAAAAGAGTAAAATCTCTAATTTCATCAATCAGAAATGGTAACGATGAAATAACATCAGACCCCTCAGAAATTCAAAAAATCCTTAATAAATACTACAAGAAACTCTACTCTCAGAAATATGAAAATCTGAAAGAAATCGATCAATACCTGAAAGTATGCTACCTACCAAGACTTAGCCAGAATGAAGTGGAAATGTTGAACAGGCCTATATCAAGTTCTGAAATAGTATCAACTATACAAAATCTCCCTAAAAAGGAAAGCCCAGGACCAGATGGTTTTACATCAGTATTCTACCAAACATTTAAAGAAGAACTAGTACCTATACTGCTAAATCTCTTCCAAAATATAGAAAAAGAAGGAATATTACCCAACACATTCTACGAAGCAACCATCACCTTGATCCCCAAACTAGGGAAAGGCCCAACAAGAAAATTATAGACCAATATCACTAATGAATATTGATGCAAAAATACTCAATAAGATCCTAACAAAAAGAATCCAACAACACATCAAAAAAATTATATACCACGACCAAGTGGAATTTATCCCAGGGTCTCAAGGCTGGTTCAATATACATAAATCTATAAATGTAATTCAGCACATAAACAAACTAAAAAATAAGGACCATATGATTCTTTCAATTGATGCAGAAAAAGCTTTTGATAATATCCATCATCCCTTCGTGATCAGAACGCTTAACAAAATTGGTATAGGAGGGACATTTCCTTTTTTTTTTTTTTTTTTTGTAGAGACAGTCTCACTTTACCGCCCTCGGGGGAGTGCCAAGATGTCACAGGACTCACAGCAACCACCAGCTCTTGGGCTTCCGCGATTCTCCTGCCTCAGCCTCCCGAGCAGCTGGGACTACAGAAGCCTGCCACAACGCCTAGCTATTTTTTGGTTGCAGTTTGCCGGGGCTGGGTTTGAACCCGCCACCCACGGTATATGGGGCTGGCACCCTACTCACTGAGACAAGAGTTTTGATATCATCAAAATCTATATCCATTCATTCATTCCATAAGCACATATGAAACAATGTATTAGGCTCAAGGGGTACTTCAATGAATGAGACTTAGCTCACTGCAATAGGAAATAGGAAACTTGTAAGATATACATAAGCGTCCTGCAGTGTTTGATGTGTCTGTGAAACATCCAGATAGATACTGGAGTATAACCAAATAGTGTCAACATCATAGCTCAACCTAGCCTTTTATCGTTACAAAATAAATGCGGGGTGACCCAGTGCAGCTTATCTTGCTGGATGAGAGATGTTCCTGGGGTGAAGGTTGGGCACTGGCAACTGTGCTCCTTTTTAAGATAGCATTGAGGGAATGGTTGTATTAATTCAGTAAATGGTGTGTTCATGCCTGCCAATGCTGATGCTACCCAAATAGTAGTTTATAATCTTGAAACTATCACTATAATCATTGCCTTTTCTTTTTACTTATCTATGTTTTTCAAATAATTTTCAAGTAAGTCATCATGTGAAAATTTTCTGTTGTCATTATGTGAACCAAAGAGAACACAGAAATTGTGCACTGAGCCACAAGAAAGATCAAGAAATGTGGGCTTCTTTTTGAGAACTGTGACTCTAGAGCCATCTATTTGGATTAAAGTACATCCTAAATTTTCCAGGTTAACATTTGCAGCTAGAGGCTCTTTGTTTATTTCAATATTTAAGAAGAAAGCAGCCTATAAAATTATTTGAGTGAGTTGAATGATCAAAGTTATTGAGTTGAATTGCCCCTGGAACAAGATGACAGTAAATGCAGTCTTCAAACACAGGTATAACAACCTCTCTATGGCATATCAATTAGGTGACTGTCCAACTGCACCCTGAATTACCAACTAAAGGATCAAGGGGGACCTTGATCACAAACATTGTAATAATTCAATTTTGAGGGCACTAAGGTCCTGGACTTTATTGAGAAGTCTGATAAAAGTCCATTTGCTTTGTTTCTCTGCTATATGTAACATATGTTATGAGGGAAGCTTGGTACAGTAACCCATTGGATACAAAAATTGATTTGTGAGTCAGAGAGCCGCAAATATCATCCTATCACAAAGGCTAGCTTGGGGGATCTCCAGAGGACAGAGTATTTAAGATCTTAGTGCTTTAATACGTCTTGCCTCAAGAATGTGAAAATAATGGCGAAGAGTGTGGAATGACTACTAGCAAACCTGATTTCTACTGGAGAGTCTTGTTGCTGTCATGTTTATCTGGTTTTAGATATAAAGTTTCACCACATTCCTAATGTTCATCAGAAATGGAGACTGCAGCCTTGCACCAGACTTGTACATTAAAAATTCTTCCTCCTTATTTCTTTCCCTTGTCCCGCATTGATTTATACCTGCCATGGTAGACTTTCCTATTTACTCACCAAGATTTATAATTGTTCTCCACTAAGGGAACATCACATGATTTTTCTGGGCCAGTGAATGTAAAGAAAGTCATTTAAGAATTGGTATGCAATTGTCTGTCTTCTTTTTTGTCACCTTTATGAGAGGAAATTGTCTCAAGCACGGAGGAGGATAGCTTCTGGGAGAATTGCCCAGATCCATGGCAGACTAGGTGAGAGAAATATACCTTTCTGTCATGCTAAGCCACTGGAAATTTTGGTGTTTTCTATCTCAGCAAGAACTCGAGTGGACTATCCTAAAACTTCCTGTTGCCATGTCTCCTACCCAATTCCAATACATGAGGTTTATAAAGGATTTAAAAATATTTCCTAAACAGAAGGAAAATACAGAAATTGCATTTGAGTTCTAGGTCTTACCTTACCCTTCTACTGGTGAGCACAAGCACCAAAGTGCTAGCACAATTGTGTGAATCACAAATCTTGAATGATATAAGCTCCAGCACAAAGCCATCTTTCTTTTTTCTGGGGGAGGGGGGGAGCTCATTGAGGGTACAAAGAATTAGGTTGTACTGATTGCATTATGTCCTGCCCCTAAGAGGTGTACAGTACACCATGACCTCTCATCCTCTTCCTCCTCCCCTCTCCCTGCTCTCAGATTCCCCTACCCTCCATGATGTGTTAGATCATCTACTGCCTTCAAATTAGAATTGAGTACATTGGAATCTTGCTTCTCCATTCTTGTGATGCTTTACTAAGAATGCATTCCACCTCAATCCAAGTTAATTCAAAAGATGTAAAGTCTCCATCTCTTTTAATGGCTGAATAATATTCCATAGTATACATATACCACAGCTTGTTAATCCATTCCTAGGTTGGTGGGGATTTAACTTGTTTCCACATTTTGGTGATTGTAAATTGAGCTGCAATAAACAGTCTAATGCAAATGTCCTTATGATAAAATGATTTTTTTTTTCTTCTGGGTAGATGCCCAATAATGGGATTGCAGGATCAAATGGGAGGTTTAATTTGAATTCTTCCACCTTTCTGAATAATATATTCAGTCCTTCATATAGGCAGATAGTCAACTTATATTAATAAGAAACCACGACAGGGCAGGAGCTAATCTATCTACTTGCAATGTATGAGTGAGGAAAAGAAGTATGGGTTACACTTTCTGCAAGCCTCTGATCTAGTAGGGGGATCTAGTGAGTGCAAAGACACACACATACACAAACATACAGAGAGAGAGAGAGAGAACAAAACTGTTAAGTCAGTACTACAAAAAAAAAAAAATACGAGAATGAATAATGGGAGTAGAGGATACTATTTTATATAAGGCTTCTCTGAGGAAATGACATTCACAATGACAAGAAAGTTAGCAGTGCAACAATTTGGGAGAAGAGGCTTCAAGAAGATGAACCAACAAAAGCTCTGAGATAGGGATAAGCTTGGCTTGTTAGGAAACCCAAAGGAAGGCCAGCATAGCCATAGCAGAGCAAGTGAAAAGTGGTTGGAAAGAGCTACAGTCAGAGGGGAACAAGGGAACCAAATCCTGTAGGACCTTGAAGGCTCAGTAAAGGGTTTGGATTTTAACAAAAATACCTGGGGTGTTTCAAACAGAGAGGTGACTTGCTATGACTTACATCTTTAAAAGATCACTCTAGCTACTATATAGACAATGGTGAAGGGAAAGAGTGAAAAAATTGATCAATTGACTCTGCAATTATCCAAGCAGTGGAGATGAAGAGGTATGGTATAATGATTTGAGATTTGAGATATATGCCAATAATTCCTAAACTTAACTGCATATTACAATCATCTTGGATGTAGATTTTTTAGATTTTCCACCACCCAGGCCACACCCAGACCAATTAGATCATAATCACTAAGGATGGGACATAAGCATCAATTTTTTTATTGCTCTTGGCTCATTTCAATGCACAGACAAGTTTGGGAACCACTGATCTATACTATTTTGAAGACAGATCCTGCAGGACTTACTGATAGACTTAACGTGGAGGAGGAGATAAAGAAAAGTTAATGATGCAGTCTGGGTTTGTGGTGTGAGCTATTGGGTGGATGTTGGTGCTATTTATTGAAATTGGGAAGACCTAGTAAGGAATGGTTTTGGGTTGGGAGACACCGGAATCAAGAGTCCAGTTTGGGATGTGGAAAGTTTGAGAGGCTTCACTTTATATACTTTATATAAGTTGACATCACATAAGCAAAGGAAAGATCAAAGCTAGTGATACAAATCTTTTAGATGTCAGTATAAAGATAGAATTAAAGCATGCAACAAGAGGAAATCACCTAGCAAGTGTAACCTGAAAAAAGAAGAGAGTTCAAAGGTTCTAGAACTTGGTAACACCGTATAGCTTGGATCTGCTGCTCTCCTTCCTAGTCTTGCCTTGATTCCTTGCCCTTGAAGGAGAAGGGAAACTTCCTTTGTGCGACCCACATTTGGACTCCACATCACTTCTTTCTTTACTGTGGCCACTGCTTCCAGGCTTCAAGACATGCTTCTCCATCTCTATTTTCTAAAGCCCTCTAGTCAAAGTCTCGAGATCTCTTGGGGTCTTGCTCTGCCACTTCCTAACTATAGGGACCATAATAGTCATGACTCTGAGTTATATATAAAATATCTAAATGAGAACACACCAACACCAAGCCCTGTGGCCGTGCAAGCTGAGAAGAGCACAGCCTGATTTCTCCTCCTGGTCCATCATGACTCTCTTTTAACACACTCTGGGTAAAACAGCTGATTCCAGGGGACACAAAATGATGTTGTTTCTGCCATACTGTTTTAAGCCCTATGTAGCACTTCTTGAGCTTTTATATGGTCAAATTAGTGCTGTTGTTTTATCACTTTGAATCAATGAAGTCCTACCAGAATAGTAAAAAGGTCTTGAAATCAACATACCTGAGTTTGCTATGTCAGCCACTAGCGATGTATCCTTGGACAAGTTCTTCTCCATACCTTAGTTTTTCTCAGCTGGAGCAAAGGTATGATAACTAGTAGCACCTACCTCTGAGAGTTATTTTAAGAGTGAAACAGGCTGATGTAAAACACCTGGGCAAGATACCGTGCACAGAGTAAGTCCTCCATAAATGTTTGCTACCCTGCTCATCCATGGCCTCTGTCTTTGAGCTGCAGAGAGCTCTGGTTCTTGGGATTGCTCTTAACCTGCTGATTGCTTCACATCCCCACATAGGTCCTTCTCTACTATTTATGCTTTTTTCTTAGTTTTTCTGCAGTAGTTGCTATACACCACCACTTCACCCAGCCTCCAGCCCAGCTACAAACGCAAAGGTTGCCATAAAGACCTCCATCTACCAGAATGACCACTGTTTTCATTTTCTATTCAGTGAATCCATTTTAGCAGCTACATCCATTTCCAAGTAAACTAATGAATCCATCAGCGATGGATTCCCCCAGGGTGACTTTCCAAGGTTACCTTATTACAACGCAATATCTTTAATCATGTTTAATTGTACCTTGAGACAGCAATACAAATAACTCCCACCTGACTATAAAGGAATCTTTTTCCATATCATGGATAGCTATTTAAGGGCCTTTCTCGAAAAGTAATATACAAAGTGTCCTTAGTAGCTTGAATAATATTAGTATTACAGGATGTGAGTGTTTAGGGACTTCAAAGGTGAATCAAGAAGTTATTTATTTTCCTTAATTTGTTGAATGATTTAATAATCTATACCCTTGAGATTGTGTTGGTGATCAAATTTTCTCCTACACAAAGTCCAGCTTACTTAAAAAGGTACTTCAGTGTTTTGAGAGGAGAGGAAAGAGGGGTTGAAAAAAACTTTTTTAAATATTCAATCAGAAGGAAAGAACAATTAATGTATTTTACAGCTTCCTTTTGGGAACAGTTCCTCCCAGGATTGTGGAAATGCAAGGGGCTTTCTGAGGACATAGAAAGATCTTTGCAGTTTTCCAGCCAAAAGTCCCTTGAGATTCTCATCAGTTAGAGAGCAAATCCCGGTGTGGGCCAAATAATCTAAAACTGATTTTTACAATTCCACATCCACTGTGGATGTGGAAGGCTCAGAAGTCTTGCCCACACACCAGCTTTCCCAAGCCCAGCCTATGGATCAGAACATAGGAAATTAGCTACACATGTTACCCATCAGCATAATCATGCTGGTGAGATGCCTGGATGTCATCATAAGAGATCTGGTTTAAAAAAACTGATGTGATAAAAATAAATAGCAAAGTGATATTTTTGGGTTTTGGTCCAGCCTTTCAATCTGTATGGGGAGGGAACATCCACGGGGCTCTTTCTCCCCATAACATGCCTGCATAACTTTTATTAGCATCCATGAGAGGAACATGTGCTCACAGAGGAAGATTCAAGACCCCACAGTGAGCTAGAAGTGATTCTGGCTTCTTGATTATAATTTTTAGCAACTTGTGAGATGAGAGCATGGAGCTACTCTGATTACCCAATTTGGAGGAAATGATAGAATGAGAATCATTTTGCAGAACTCATTCATATGTGTGTATGTGCCTATATGACAAATTCCCAGGAAGGTCAGCACGCAAGAAAGAAGGGACAACATGAACATGCAATGAAAAAGAGACAACAGTGTGTATGCATGTGTGTGGTGGATGCACTCATCCATTGCAAGATTCTGAGTTTATATATGTATAAAAAGCAAAGACAAAAATGAACATATTCTAACCTCAAAAATATTGAATTTGACCAAGCAAAGATATTACTTGCAAGTACCTCTTTTCTATTCTAGAAAGAATGAGTTGGGATCCAGGATGTACTTTAGATTCAAAGCTGTGCCCGTTACTCCTCTGGTCAAGATTCGATCCTGTGGCTAACAGCTGCTGAGATGGCTATAGTCTGTCAGAGCCCTTCCCTTCTTGCATTTAGCCATGGAAAGCATTTATAGAATAACATTTTCATTTGTGTTTTCTCTACACGATGCTAACCAATAAGACTACTAAAAATTACGAGGTCATGCTGTTATTTTCAAATTAGAAAACACTTTGTAAGCAGTCTTGACAGGCGTGCTCTATCACAGTAAAGAAAAATCAGCTCCTGGTTTGAGGACGCTGAGTACCGACCTTGATCACTGGAGGCCCTGGCATGGGGCAATGTGCAGCTACTTAACTAATGACAGGAATCTTTATATGCCTGCAGCCTGAGTTGTAGAATTGGCCTTCCTGCAAAGAGAAGAGTTCTGCAGCATTGAGAAATACAGGTGACCTTTTGGAAATGCTTTTGATCCTGGGCTCAATGATCAATTTTAACATGATTTAAGTTAAAAAAAAAAAAAAAAAAAAAAAAGAGTTACAAACATCTGCCCAACAGTGACTTAGTATTTCCAGGTAGGGTGATATATTTCTGATACGGACACTCAGATGCTGCCTCTCAATGATGACGTGGCCTAATTTGTTACTGTCAGATTATTTAAAGGAACCATTTTATCTGCTTTCCTTTGTGATGTTTTAGGGAGGAAACGGTAAGAGAAGTAGTATAGCATTTCCTGTGTGTTTGCTCCATGCCGGACATTCTACTAAGCTCCTCACATACATCACCTCAGTAATCCTTAGAACAACGCAATTGGTCAGTGCTATATCCCTAATCAAGAGATGAGGAGATTGAGATTTCAGGATGTTAAGCACTTTGCCCAAGATCACACAGCTAGGAATTGCCAGATAATGACCCAAAGGCTCTGCCACAAAACTCATGGTCTTTCAACCCTGCTCTGCTGCTTCTGTAATAAAGGAAGGATCTCTCTCTTTACTTAAGAGGACAGGAGGTAATAACACCCTGGGAGTATTAATAGGATGTGAAATGCCCACACCAGGGAGAAATTCTTTTGCTATCCCCAGCATTACTGAGAGTGGCAGGCACTGTCCCTGCTCAGCCCTTAACCCCTCAGGTGTCTTCCCATTTTTAAGCACACCAGTTCCCAATAGCCAATGCTTGCATCCCTTTTTTACACTGAGAGAGCCTGCTTTGGGCAGTGGACAGAGTACCTGGAGATTTATGTTCCCATAAGAGCAGCCCTTAACCAATGACTTACAAGTCTGAAGATAACAGTACCCATGTACTTGTTCCTGATCAGGACAGCCTAGATGTGATAGACATTGATATTAAAGCACTTCCTGCTGGACTGAATCAAAATTATTCTCTTGGGACTTTCTTTGTCCATCTTCCCTCCATGAAACTACTTCCATACTTTCCTACATTCCTGCACATATAATGAAGTATTGAGGATAATTTCACTTGTAGATAAAAAGACTAACTGGTGGTTTAAAATAGTTGCTATGATCAGGAACATGCTAAGTTTTCTCTGTTCCAACCTCCACAGACTACCGGTCAAAACAAATGAAGTACATGGGGATGAAAATCGCAACTAAATATAAGAAAGACTTCTTGATTGTAAAGATGTCTAAATACTGAAGCTGTCTCTCTCATCCTTAAAGATATTTCAAAAAAAAATGGACAGCTACCTAGATTGCTATGAGGCAGTATTACACCATAATTGAGATAATGGGTTTGGCTGTCACATGAACCTGGATTTGGCTGCACAGTTTTCCACGGGCTGCTTGGTAACTTCTCTATGTCTCAGCTTCTTAATATGTAAAATGGGGGGAAGGAAAACCTATCTCATCTGTTATTTTGAAACTTACATGAGATTTAATGCACTTAGGTTTCATAACATATGACAAGGACTCCATACATGGCAGCCATTTTTATTGACTTTAATATTTCTAGAAGCCGAATGGTCCTTTGAATTCTTTTCTGGTGTCATTTTATATCCATATGCCTCTCCTCATCTTTACTAAAAGCCTGACATTAGAGGTAGAATCCTGGGTGCATCATTACTGGGAAGTAGAGAACTTAGGAAATTCCACCTCGAAGTATCACTCCTTGGTATAAAGTGTAGTTTGAATTAAAGGCCTTTAGAGCTCAATAGGACTTAGAAGGGACTGTCCCTTTGTCTTCATAAACCAGACTGCTTTCATCAAAAACACACTTGAATTTCTTTCCTCCTTCAGTCGTCTCAATGTGTTGTAGGAAAGAAGATCAAGAATGCAACCAGATTTGTCACAACCATTTATTATTGCTCCTTAACAGAATCACATATATTCTTCATCTTTCCCTCCCTCTAAAAAGAGTGTATAAAAACTTCTATACCCCATTGGGATACTGGATAATCGCTCTGTGATTCTCTGCATGTTCAGGGTAAATAAACCTGTCTCTTATTAATCTGCCTCAGTTGTGAGTTGATCTTTCAGCAAACTTTTATGGTGGGGTTAGAGGAAGGAGAAGCGTCCCCTCACCCTTGCAGAAGAAAAAGAACCCAGGAGAGTTAATGAGGGTGCACCACCTTCATTTACCAGAGAGAGTGAAGGGTTTTATTGATATGTGCATCACCAAAGGTAATTGCTACCTGCCAGTTTTGAGGAGAATATTACCCTTTCAAGTGTATTTCACAAAATAAGATGCCATTTATCAAGCTTTTACTATGTGCCAGGAACAGTGCTAAGTACTTTATATACACAACCTTATTTAATCTTCTTAACAGTCATCTGATGTAGTCTTTATCCACATCTCTAGAGGGAGACATCACAGCTCAGAAAAGTTAAATAACATCCCCAAGACTGGGTGGTGGGGCTGCACCTATATCCAGGTCTTCAAACCCTGTTACGAGGTGAACTATACAAACAAATGTATGAACATGGATTTTACCTTGCATAGTAACAGTTATCGAAAAAAGGAAGTATGGAGCTCAACAAGGTCATTGACATTAAGAGGTAATTTCTACCCAAGGGGAATCTTCTAAAACCAAGGCAATACCCTACCCTTAACCTTTTGAGAATACACTTAGCCAGCAAAAGCTAACCAGCACTTCCAAATTACCTTTCTAGAATCTATTAAATTGTTTGATATGTCCATCAGGAGCAAGCCTGCTGGCAGACTCTCGGCATTCAGTCCTTGAATTTCTGTAGATTATGGAGGGATAATCTGATAGTCAAACATAGAAGTGTTTCAGAGGGCTTTGTAATTTTCCTAGCAGTCCACCTAATGAGCCTTGAGAAAAATCATGGAAGATCCACAGGGGCATTCCAAGATTCACCCTTCCTACTCCAAAAGAGTGTGCTCACACCAGGGCTAACAAGCAGGGTGAGGAGACAGGGTAAGGGGACAGCTAGGGGCTGCCCATACCATTGAGTTGGCTTTAGCCTCCTGCTGAAATTTTAGGAGACTTGTGCAAGGGTGAGCACTTGCTCTTGTTTACTACAGAGTCCAGACATTTTTCCATTGACTGTTTTTTTAGACCTGCAATTCCCATAGGAGCCCCTGTGAGTCTAATGCAATTTGCACTAAAGAGGAAAAGATTCTCTCTAAAGAAGCTGTATTTCATTCAAATGTCATTTGAGTAATAACAGTAGGGGGTTTAGAAAGAAGTAAAGCCTAGATTTGTACTGAAAATAAGTTAGGGGCAGGGTTTTCTTTAGGCTTTACATTAAGACAAAGAACTACTATTAAGACAAGTACAGTCAAATTCCCTGCCCCGTCAGGAATCCCATTCCTTTTTATTATGCCATATGCATAGCTTGAGGTTATATTGGAATGCATAAATCTCTTGTGAGCCACAAAACATTAAACTGCCATTGTGCTCATAATTTCATTATCTCAGTTTCTGCCCTAAAACGTTTAACACTAATTGAACACCCGAGGTTTTCCTGTGAAGTTTATTTTCTGAACATTATTGAAGTGCTGTTGATAAAAGTCAGAATTTATGGAGTCAGCACTCCTTAAAATACCATGATAGATTTGAGCTGTAATACGTTTTTTTTTTCCCTACTTAGCCACTTGATTAAAATATTTTATTTTATTTTATTTTATTTTATTTTATTTTATTTTATTTTATTTTATTTTATTTTATTTTATTTTTATTTTTTGTTAAATCATAGCTGTGTACATAAATGTGATCATGGGGCACTATACACTGGTTTTATAGACTGTTCAACACATTTTCATCACACTGGTTAACATAGCCTTCCTGGCATTTTCTTAGTTATTGTGTTAAGACATTTACATTCTACATTTATTAAGTTTCACATATACCCTTGTAAGATGCACTGCAGGTGTAATCGCACCAATCACTCTCCCTGCCCTCCCTTTCCCCCTTCCCCCTATTCTTGGGTTATAACTAGGTTATATCTTTCATGTGAAAGCCATAAATTAGTTTCATAGTAGGGCTGAGTATATTGGATACTTTTTCTTCCATTCTTAAGATACTTTACTAAGAAGAATATGTTCCAGCTCCATCCATGTAAACATGAAAGAGGTAAAGTCTCCATCTTTCTTTAAGGCTGCGTAATATTCCATGGTGTACATATACCACAATTTATTAATCCATTCGTGGATCGATGGGCACTTGGGCTTTTTCCATGACTTAGCAATTTTGAGCCCTTTCTCTACTTGCTGAGCCCCGTGGGGTGAAGGGGAGGAGGCAATATTTCCCCAGTTATAAGGAGGAATGATTGACAAATAACATTTCTGTGTATTTAAGGCTAGCATGTCTATTATCTCAGTTAGTTACTGTGTGTGGTAAGAAGTGACATGCATTCTCTCAGCAAATTTCAGGTATGCAGTCCATTATTATTAAGTATAGTCACCAGGCAGTACACTGGGTCTCCTCTTACGTTTTGACCACATCTTCCCTTTCCTCCCACCTTCCAGCCTTTGGTAACCATCCATCTACTCTCTCTTATGATGAGCTCAAGTTTTTTTTTTTTTTAGATTCCACACACAAGTGAGATCACACAGTATTTGTCACCTTATTTCATGTACCCCAATGTCCTCCAGGTTCATCCACGGTGCCACACATGGCAGAATTTTCTTCTTCTTTTTTTTTTTTTTTGGTCCGAATCATATTCCATTGTGTCTATACCACATTTTCTTTACCCATTCATCTGTCAATTCTGTTTTCACATTTTGGCTGCTGTGAATAATTCTGTGGGAACCCTTTCACACTGTTGGTGGGGAGGTAAATTGGCACAGTCACTATGGAGAACAATATGGAGTTTCCTCAAAATGTCATCACACTACTGGTGCACACACATAAATACACACACACAAAGGAAAGGAAATGGGGGTGTGTTAGAGACATCTGCATGAAGGAAGGTGGTGTTGACCTGGGGGTGGGGGACACAGGCCTCACTCTGCCCTGCAGAGGATGAGCAAAGTGGGAGGAACTGGTATGGGGAGGCCTATGGTGCAGGGAGGATCACAGAGAAAGGGAGGGGGTGTTCCAGCCCTACCAAGAGCATCATCTCTGGAGGGACGGGATGGGAGGCTTGCTATATTTTAGTGAGCTCTAAATACAGTCTTCCTTCCTTCCTACTTCTGGATGTTTCCTGAGAGAACCAGATCTACTCCCATCTGTAGCTCTGCTGTCTTTAGTCTCTGACCCTCCATCGGGAGTGTGCTGTTTCCTTTTCTCATAAGATGAGGAACTTGTTGGTTAGGACACTTAAAGTATTTAAAGTAATAATGAACTTGACTAGGCATGGAGACCACTGCCTTCAGGATGAACACGGTCACAGGCAAATGCCTGGGGGCCCTAAAGGGTTGAGGTTTCATCAAGGTTTTAAAGGATTCCAGCAGTGTAGGTAGGTAAGCTCCAGGCTAAGCCCAGACATGATTATAATTTTGTTTATAATTTAAAAAAATTATATTTTAGTGTGTATTAATTTGGCAGCTGCTCAAGCTTTCAGGCTATCCACCTGTTGTCTAGAACTAGAGCCTCCAAGTCCCTTACTTCTCTCCTGGGCCTCAGCACTGTAGGCCCTGTTCCCTGTTCTCACTATAGGCTCAGAGGGACCCTGTGAGGCCATATACAGGGCACAGAATGGGGCAGAGATCCAGCAGGGCCCCACCAGGCCAGGCCTTGCAGTCCAGGACTGGGCTGGGTCCCACTGGCAGATGCATTTGGTGCCTGATGCCACATTCCCTCAGCCCCTGGGAAAATTCCTGCAGCTGTGGTGGCCAGCCACCCATGTCAAGAGTCTGCCATATCTGCACACTACTGTGCTTCAGTTTCCATGTAGGGCAGCTGGGAAGTGCAAGGCTGTTAACTTCTGGGGGAAGTTCTCAACTGAGAAAGACTGGATCTGTAGATCCTGCCACAGCCTTCAGACCTTGAGGACAACCCTGAGACACATGTTGTAGTTCACTTAGGGTTGCAGCGGGATGGGGTCCTAGCCCCCCAGGCTGGGAATCACCCTTCCTGATGCCTCATCACTTCCTGGTTCTCCCCACCTCCCCCCTCTTCCTGGCACCCTGTCCCAATGCACTATTTACCCCCAAGTCCTTGAAGGGGAACCCCAAATTAGGAATACTTCCTGGCAGATGGTGTACCTTTTTCTAATGTGTCCCAAGGCCATGTATAAGCTGGTTGTGGCCCTAGAAATCTATGATGGCCATGTCATAAGGACCAGGAACTGTCACTATGTCATGTCCCCTCACAGCCTCCACATATGCAGTTAATTAAGAATTAATTAATGATGGGGAGATTATGCTGATTACCTGGGTGGTCACTGTAATCACAAGGATCATAATAGGAGGGGTCAGGAGGACAGAAGAAGGACACTGAAGATGCAAGCAGAGTGGAGTGATGCGACCACGAGCCAAGGGAGGCTGCAGCCTCTGGAAACTGCAAAGGAGAGGAAGCAGATTCTTCCAGGAGGTATGCAGCACTGCTCACACTTTGATTCTAGATTTCTGACATTCAGACTGTTAGAAAGTAAATTAGCATTGTCATAAATAAATTTCTAAGTCCTTAGTAATTTGTCATAATGTCAAAGGAAACTAATATAATAGTCTTACATTAAGAAAGGGGGATCCAAGTGGTCAGTTTGAAAAGAACTAAGAGCGGCAGCTTGTTTGTATTTGCGCTGCCCACAAAGGGCCCTTCAGAACATGATATAGACACAATCTTGGATTTGAGCAGAAAAGAAATCACTTGGGTTTAGGGCTGTGCCAGAGAGTAGAATTTCTAACATAAACAAACATAAATGTAATGTAATGTAACGTAACATAGCATAACAAAACAAATGAATTCCAGACAGAGTGTAAGAACAAAATTTAGAGCAGCATAGAAACTCCTAGGTCAGATATGTCTCACAGAACTTTCTGCAGAATGGGAATGCCCTGTATCCACACCATTGAACACAATAGCCGCTATATGTCTGGTGCCACTGGTGAATGAAATATTTAACTTAAATCTAAATGCTTTAAATAGCTACATGTGGCTTGTGTCTTCCATATTGGACAGTGTAATTCTAGATTAACATTGACTAATGATATTATAATATGAGCCAGGTGTGCAATTTTAAATTTTCTAGTAACCACATTCCAAAAACAGAGAAAGGAAACAAGAGAAATGAATTTAATAATACACTTTGATTTATCTAGTATTAAAAATATGGCCTATTCAGCATAGAAACAATGTAAAAAGCATTAATGAGATATTTACATTATTTTTCTTTGTACTTTCTTTTCTTTTTGCATGAAGCATTCACAATCTGGTATGTATTCTACACATAGAACACATCTTACTTTGGTCCAGTCTTGCTGCTAAGCCTTGGTAGCCACAAGGTCCACTGCCTGGAGAGTGCCAACAATGTCACTGATGAGGGAGCCTAGCAGGGGGAGTGACTTGCCTTTAGCTTCATTCCTCCTATTTGGCTTCTTTGTCTTTGCTCCCCAGGTCTCCTCTGAGAGACACATAACTTCTGCCAGCTAAGCAAAGAGAACTTAAGTCCCCCATCCCCAACCTATCCTTGGATTTCTATGGACAAACACTATCACACTCAAAATGCAACTTGTAAATTGGTGATGGGAGGAAAGAGAAGAAATTGACTTGATCTGCAGAAACCTGGGGCCCTAGGAAAGAACCATTTGATGGGAACACTACAAAGACATGACAGGGGGCTGTTTCTCCAACTGGGGAGCTCCAGGGTCCATCCACATTGGAGCCCTCAAGGTGCTTAATTTGTTAAAACACAAATACCGGTGACCCTGGGATAAGACTAGGGAGCCAAGAGTTGGCCTTCTTAATTAGCTTCTTAAATGATGACGACATGATGAGATTTTGCTGTTGTCTTTCTGGCCTAGAAGATGGAGGGGTCATCTGTAAGGACCTGAGAGCAGTCTCTGGAAGGTGTGAGTGACCCCAGCTGGCTGCCCACAAGCTGGCTGCCCTCAGTCTCAGTTACACAGAGCTGAATTTTGTCAGTAATCTGAATGAACTTGGGAGTGGTGTCTCTTCCAGGGCCTAGTTCAATTGACATCTTGGTTTTAGCCTTGAGATACCCAGAGCAGAGAACCCAGTTGAGCCTGCCTGGACTTCAAAACTACTCTTCCCAAGACCTTTGAAGGGTGAGGATGCCAGTGAAGAAAATATACCTACTGCAGGCTTCTCCCTTCTCTGGAAGGTGAACTGTTTGCCACTGTGACATGAGAAGAACATGATTTGGGACCTGCTGGTCCAAGAAGCTAGAGCTAGAGCCATATGGAGTTGACCTGGATGCAGACCCCATCTGGAACCAAACCCCTCTGGGTCCAGCATAGATCAACCCAACCTCAGTGATGCTGCCCAACACGAATGGCTGACTACTTTTTTGCCAAAGCAGGGGGATTCAGTAATTGCAGTTATTTCTATTTTGCTCAAGAAAGTCGTAGTCCTAGCACAAAGAAATGATAAATGTGTGAAATGATGGATATGCTAATTACCCTGATCTGATCACTACATACTCCATGAATATGTACAATTATTATTTGTCAATTAAAGACGGAAATTAAAATACCAAAAAGAAAAAGAAAAAATTATTACAAAAAAATTATTACAAAGAAATACATAAAAATATGTGTGTCAATGTTGTGGATTTGTGAAATTCTATGCCTTCATAACAAGGCAAGAATTTGTATAGAGGCTTATATTGTCTTAGAAAATTAGAATTGCTTCTTTCCTAGGTCAACATTAGTCTTATGTGCTTGAGTCAACTAACAAAGAATTGACTGATGTCAAAGGACAGTTTTAACACATTACTGGCTCATTTAAAAACACCCTTGAATTTGAGGACAGAGAGCTATCAGAGTCCTTAATAGCCAATTATCCTCTCACTTTGCTCAAGAGTGCTCTTTTGCTTCATCACTGCTGGTACCCTCTCCAAGGTGGCCATTGTTTCTAGTTCTCTTTCTTGAAGTTTGTGAGTTTTCTGCTAATACAATAAGTAAACCATTGTTTTTGTTGATTGTGCATGACTTTGCAGCAGCAGCTGCTGCCCGGTAATCACAAGCCCGGAAATCCATTGGCAGCTTGAAGTTTATAGCCAAAGAATAAAACACAAAAACAAGAAAGGCCTGGAGGCCAGATGATAGGGCTTTAAATTTCCAATTCTTTGAGAAATGTAAATAACACTCTTTCCCTAGGGTAACAAGAGGGCCAGGGAAACTCCACCATTGTCAACCCAGAGAGAATAGCCAGGGAGACTCTACATTGTCAACCCTCAGAGAATAGGCAGGCTTACACCAAAGGCATCTCCCTGCTGGTCCTAAGGAAACAGGTTTTAAACTTTTGCATCTCAAAGGCTCCTCTCCCTCTCCAGGTGCCTTGCTAAATGTAGACTTCCACTCTGAGATTCATGATGACTTGAGAGGCTCAGAAATCCATTGTCAGCTGCATATAGTAGCTACCACTTATGGAGTGGTTACTGTGAGCCAAACACCAGTCTAAGGGCTTGGTATATATTATCCCATTTTATCCTTATGATAATCCTGTGAGGTCACTTATATTTTCCTTATTGTACAGGTGAGGAAACTGAGACTCACAGAGATTAAGTAACTTGCTTGAGGTCACATAGTGCTAAGTAAAGTAAGTGGCAGTAAATGTTCAGCTCTAGGTAGGTCTGTCTGGAGGTCTGGCTTCCAACCCTGTGCTTATCCACAAGGCTAGTGGTTTTCAAAGTGTAGTCCTTGGACCAGAATCATCAACCTCACCTGGGGACTTGCCAGAAATGCAATCAGCATAAATTAATATTCTTCAAGGTAGCACCTGCTTGGAAGGTGGTTTTGCCCTGGCTTCTATCACAGCAAAGGAAGGTATAGGCATTTTGCAGAAAGCACTTGTGGGAATTTTTCTGGATGTAGGTAATAAGCAGATTGCATTCCCATTGTTCTTCCTAAATTCCCTCCACAGACCTGCAGAAAGGAGCACATCAAAGCAGAAGTAGAGGGGATGATAGAGATCTAGCTGATGGAGTCAGAGTTGCCAACCTTAACAAAACTCCTAAGACTGTATTTTGAATAGATGTAGACAGTGAGATTGAGAAGTCTCGCAGTTCATAATGCTAAGAGGTGCCAGATGCAGGTGTCCAGTGTCAACAAAGACCAAAAAAGAAACACCCTGGATAATGGGTAGCTATGGACACCCACTGTGACCACACCGTTGACTTATTTGTATATGTAAAATCAGTGAGTAGTCATAGAGTTCCTCAGCTGCAGTCAGGGATATCTGCCTTGTGGGCAATGTGCTGTCAGATTTTAAATATACTTCTCGGGGGATATACTGTTGTATATTGAAATTCATCTAATTATGATGTATTCCCCACTTTGGACAAACAGAGAAGGAAAGTTGAAATTTACCCAAAGACAAACCAGGGACCAGTTTTTTTCTCTACTAAAGGATTCTTTAGTTTGCAAAAGGTGTCAGTGTAATATTTCTTTAATTCCAAGCTTTGATAATTAATGTGTTTAAACTCAAGTCCTAACCTACCTTTCTTCTGTAGCTTACGTATTTTATGAAGTGAGGTACGTCTATACCTATCGTATGTATTTCACAGTAGATTTTGCTTGTACCAAAAAGTGGCTCATGGTGGGACAGCTGCTCCATGAGACAGTAGTCCTTACAGACACATTGTCTTCTGTGCCTCTTTAAGGTGTTCACAGGAACATGGAATCAAGTCCTCCTAGCTTTTCATGGTGTGGCACCATGTGAATCACATCTGCCAAGGTCTCAAAGAAGAGCCCTTGACCTATACATCCCCTAGTTTATGATTATATATACCCAGTGTGTACACACAAGCATATACACACACAATGTAATTGTTGAACTCCCCTAAGCCTTTAATCTCAGGTGATTTTGGCAATTGGTTGGGAACAACTGATATCCACAAATCAATCTATGAAACAGTAAACAAATTATTTTTTCAAGTCAATTACTCAATTAGTGTTATGAAATCAATGCCACTTTGCCTGGGTTGGCCTACCCTGGTGAAAACTCAGAGAGGTTTCAGAACTTTTCAGAACCAGGTTTTACAGTTGATATTTCTCTTGTTACCATGAGTGAAAAATCATGTGTTAATCCAATTTGCTCTATGGACTTAATCTGAGTCTTTACTAAAATCCCTAGACTCATTTCCAGTTCAGAATCTTTCTTCTCCATGACCCTTCACAAAATATTCTGGATGGCCAAAATGTGAGCTGCCTTTGAGTGATTTCTCCCCATTTTTTATTCGAGGGCAGAATGTCATGGTAGGGCTTGTTCTTATTTTCCAGGTTGACATTTGACGTTGATGCTCAACCGTAAGTCCTACAATCAAATGTTGGCTGTATTTAACTTCTTGTTTCACTCTCATCCTCTTGACATGGGCTACTCTAGGAAACTCCTTGAACAAATGGACCTCATTGAGAATTGACACCAAGATGTGTCAAATGCTTGACCAGTCAGAGACTGAAAGGGCTACAGAGAACTTGACTTGATCCCAAGCCAGACAGGGCTCTGGGATTCGGGGGGTCCTCATGAGTGGTGCTGCTTAGTGCTGACAAGCCCAGACTTTGGGAGAAGTCTCTGTATCATATGGTTGTGGGATATAGTCTTGTTGGGACCAAGGGAACAGACCACACCTTGGTGGATGGATGTCAGGTTTCCTCGGAGGAAGTGGACATTCCTACAGTCCCATATTCTGGCAAAAAGTCAAGGCAGGGGCAGAAAATAAGAATTTTAGAGGCTGACATGATCAAGATAAAAAACCCAAAAAACTAGAACAACACAACTACAAAAGACTTGTTCAGTCACTGGTCAGAAAATCCTGGGACCCGAGCAGGTTGGCAGAAAGCCTTGGCTGCCTCCCTGGCTCCCAGGTGAGCCTGTTTCTATCTGCATCTCACTTCTGAGTTGTTTCTGTGAGAGGCCCACCCTGAGTTTACAAAGCAGCCCTGTGCTTTGCTCAAGCTGTCCCAGCCCCTGAGTCAAGTTCCCTCTGGTAGGAGAGAGGAAGCCAGAGAGGTTCCCTGCCGTGCCTTCCTTTTTTTTTTTTTTTTTTAATTAAATCATAGTTGTGTACATTAATGTGATCATGGGGCACCATACACTAGTTTCATAGAGCATTTGACACATTTCATCACACTAGTTAACATAGCCTTCCTGGCATTTTCTTAGTTATTGTGCTAAGACATTTACATTCCACATTTACTAAGTTTCACATATACCCTTGTAGAAATACAAAGCATTAGTGGAATGTGAAAAGGAAAATGGTT